>JBBMFX010000016.1:3602742-3616562 GCA_037832545.1 Rhabdalestes septentrionalis | reverse complement strand
TTCTTTGACTGCCTCAGTAACAATGACAGCAGGCTCATTTGCACTGCTATTTACTGATACCTTGAACGGGAAGAGGATGTAATTTGGGTCTCGCGAGACCAGACGCATCTTAGACCACTCCTAGTCTCTACTCACAGGAATAGCAGTTAAAAAGTTAAAACACAGTGACATGTTAGGACTGCCCCTGAAGACCTAACCAACTCAATCTTCCTAGATACCACAGGAAAGAAATCCTGATTGCATATATATATTATTATTTTTTTTTAGTAGTAATTTTTTTAATTGTTTATGTATGTATGTATGTATGTATGTGCGTGCGTGCGTGCGTGCGTGCGTGTATATGTATATATATATTTTATGTACTTTTGTCCATTCTTATAGTAACTTCTACATTAAATACATTTTTGCCAAAACACTTCTGGATTCATTTACAAAGTTGAGCTGGTGTTTTTATTGCATAAGTCTTTTTGGAAACACATTTCATGTAGCCATCATTGGAGCATGATGTTATCCATATTAAACTGAACTGAACATTCAGTCTTGGTAAGCCTCTGATTGGACACATTCACATGCCTCCTTTTTTTGTGAAGTCCCCCCCCCCCTCACAATTGGCTGAAGGGTGTTCCCAAACATTCTGTTCTGTCTCACATCCTTAATATGGACAAAGACCATATTCTTTTTCTCTGAATTTTTACCCTGAAGTAATTCAGAGTTAGATGATGGCATAGGGACAGCATGGCAGATTAATACTGAAAACTGGCAATTAAGAAGCTAGTCTAGCATTTACTTCAATACATGCACAAAATGGAAAAAAAAACATCGCATTTGTTAATAGCAATTATTTATGACAGTTAATTGTCAACTAAAACTTTAAAATCATGACAGCTTTCATTTAAATGTACATATGTCTAAGTAGTCCTCACTCTGTAGATTCAGCAAATTTAAATTAGGTATTTAATAACATAACCAAATGTGACTTTTGCAGGCCTGGCATGCTTGGGCAGTGATGAACTTTGAGGCAGTGCTCCACTACAAGCATCAGAACCAAGGCCGAGATGAGAAGAAGAAGCTCCGACACGCCAGCGGAGCTAGCGGCGCCAGTGTTAACAGTGAGGCCAGCAACAGCGACAGTGAAGCAGACAGCACCGACCACAGCCCAGTGCCCTCACCTGGCCAGAAAAAGGTTAATGAGGTGAGCCTTACATGAGAACGCTTTTATTGACCTTTGCAAATATTACTCGATCTTAAGAGTGACCACTAGAGAAATCCTAGTATCAGGATTGCCAATATTGATAATCCCAGCAGAAAAGAGAGAGAGGTGAGAGATAAACCTTTATTAGTCCCACAAGTGAGAAATTAGAAGGAAAGACATTAGCATGAAAAAAATGAATATAGTCCAATCTGGATATAACTTTCGCTTGTATATATTTTAGTATAAGAGCAATTTCATGAGTATTTTTTAATTGGATTGGATTCGGATTTAAGATTAATCTCAAGGTTTCAGAATCAGGGCCACAAAAGTATTATCCCATAATATATTATGAACTATTATGAATTATTCAGTTATAGAGCTACTAAGTAAATTACTCATAATAAATATTAATTATTATTAATTTAATAATAGTAAAGTTATATCGTTGTGGAAGGACTAAAGCGTGGGCCCAATCCTGGCCCTTGAATTGGTTAAAATAATCCATCTCTCAAAAGTGCTATTGTGACTTGGAGTTCTTAGGTAATGAGTTCATGCTTACTTTCCATTTATTATTAGTGTTTGTATTTTTTGGAAGAACTGTTTCTTTCTTTGCAGATTGCAGTGATTTGCTTGCTGTGTAGACAGAATTATAGAATGATGGTCCATTTCGACTGGAAATTAAATAAAAAAACAAGATTTTTTGCAGAGACCTTGCCAATGTCTAAGTGTCAGATAGAATAGATTGTTGCTAAAAAACAAACCTGTTCTACTTAATGCTGAACAGCTGCTAAGGCCTTTCTTCCAAAAGAACACAATGTCGGTTGATAACTATGTGTACTGTTTTCTTACTTCAGAGCATCAATAATAGGAACTTTCAGGAAATAAATTCAACCAAGGCAATTGTTCATATGAGTGTATGATATCCACTGATTTGCACCTTTGTAATACCAGCAGTACCTAAAATTATAATCCATTTCAATAGGTACACTTCAGAGTTAGGTATGCTATGCAGATGTGTGATTACTGTTGCCCATTTACACATTTTCTGGGGCTGTGTGTATATTCATTGGCCTTTTTGTGGACCCTGTGGGTGTTCAGTTGGAGACTACAGTTCGTCATCATTCACACACATACTCTAGTCCTATATTAGTTCTGTAGAACTGCAAATTAATTTTGCTTGCTATTCTGTTCTCAACCCCAACTGTGGCAGTGTGGTGGATAAGGGCCCTTACAGTGCTGTTGTCTCATCATCAGTACCAAAGTTTGTGTCACTTGTATATTGAGACTGGTTTACACTTCAGATATTACTGGGTCAACAGCAGTCCAGTAGTAGTCTCTGTTCATTGATAAATTCATTCAGCAACAGTTCAGCCTAAGTTGGACCTGTAAATGAATCTAATTAACTGGCAGCCATTATGTGTTTAGTATTTATAAGACATAGGGATGAGCCTTTATATCATTCATGTTTGTTCAATTCAAATAATGGTAAAAGCCTTGAACACATGTGATTTAAGGTTGTTTGGTGCTAATTGCACATTTGTTTGTTGTGTAGGATTTGTCCAAAACGCTACTGCTCTACACAGTTCCTGCTGTCCAGGGCTTCTTCCGATCCATCTCACTGTCACGAGGAAACAACTTGCAGGACACATTAAGGTGAGAGTGCGTACGCACAACTGCATCAGAAATTAAATGTTTTGTGCAGAGGGTGCCCCCTTGTGCCAGCTTTATGTTACTTCTGAATTCTTTAGTGATCCTTTAAATACTGGTATTAAGTACTCATGAATATTAATGTAGGTTTATTATCTATGTAAAGTTGAATATGGGTATGCATTTTAGACATATAAGTAAATTAATTATATTATATTGTTGGATTCTGTATTAATGTGCTATGCAATTAAAAGCAATTTTGTTCATGGAATAATCTTTGTGATTTGCTTGGCATCGCCAGCTGTTGGACTGTGGACAAGTTGTTTATTGTTGTTATTTATGGACAAATTATGTAATTTTGTCATTGTTTTCTAAACAGAACAATCGTCTGTGTCCTTTTACGATGGTATCAGGCCCAAATGCCAAATGTCTTTTAAAGGAATGGTTGCCTGAAAAATCTAATGAACAGTTTTCCCTAAAATATAGTAGTTCCTACGATAATTTTAATACATAGATCTGTCTCACCCTATAGAGCTTTGTCCATTTCTTGCTGTCTATGTTAAAGCTTCATTGCACAACTAAGCTTTAGTCATCAAACATGTCCTGGCTGAACTATACACTCATGTTACAAGTCACTTTACATCTCACAGTTTCCTAACATGTAATAGATTTTTAAAATGTATTTTAATCAGGTAAAAACTCTGTTTTGACTGATTAAATCATGTAGAATTGCAGAAATATTTTCTGGTAATTAAGTTTGAAGCATTAGGCTCTTTATTGCATCTAAGATACTGAATTAAAATATATAATTCCTATTATTACTCTTCACTCCGCTTTCAGAGTTTTGACCCTGTGGTTTGATTATGGACACTGGCCTGAAGTGAATGAAGCTCTTGTAGAAGGAATCAAAACTATCCAGATAGACACCTGGTTGCAGGTAAGTCCCCCTTTTAGTTACTTTTCTCGCTCACTCATACACTGTGTTCTTACTGACCTTCCCCTTCCTTTGATCAGGTGATTCCACAGCTGATAGCTCGTATTGATACCCCTCGTGCACTGGTGGGACGCCTTATACATCAATTACTCACAGACATTGGCCGCTACCACCCACAGGTACCTGAAGGTCTATGCTGCAAAAGTCAGAAGTAGTTGAGAGTTTTCAGTGTTATTGCATAACAATATTCAATTTAATATATGAACAGATAGATGTAAAGACTGACATTACTCAGCAAATTATACCAAACCTGATTCAAAATTCTAAACTATTCTTCTTCAGCTACTTTATCTTTAACTTAGTTTTTTTATCAAATCAACTTAAGCAGAAAATGTAGTTAATAAATATTTGATAGCTGGGGAATACTTATGGTCAAATACATTTTCAACATGAATCTATGTCATAAATGATCTATTTTGATCTGATTTTGTTAGGCTTTGATCTACCCACTTACTGTGGCATCCAAGTCCACCACCACAGCTCGCCACAATGCTGCCAATAAGATCTTGAAGAACATGTGTGAGCACTGCAACACTCTGGTCCAGCAAGCCATCATGGTATGATCATCCACAGGCACTGCCTACTTCTTTCTCTAATCCAGATTCCACTTGCTGATTTCCTTGCTTTTTAATGAATATGTAGAAACAGAAGTTTAAATGTATTTAATGTGCGGCTCCAGTGTCGCACCACGTGTTTAATTATTGATCTATATCATCATGGGTTTGTGAGCTTGATCACCATGGTACCCCCAATCATCCCTGTCTGGGTGTCCAAGACAGCACAGCCGGGCTTGCTCTCTCTGTGTGTAGGATGTCCCTCTTTCTCTCGTCTGAGGTGATATGACAGAATTGTTAGTCATCTTTCTTTTTCAAACGTGATGAATTATCCAAAGATGTTGCATAATTGACTGTTTAAGATGATTTGGAAGCACTTTATGGAAGCATGTGCTAGCTTTCATCTTCACTGTATTGATATCATCACATGACAGAGGAAGTTTTAGCCAGTAGGTGCAATTGTAGATGGGCATAAAATCATCAAGACCCACCCAAATGTATTTAATGGAGACAGGCGTCTTATCTAGAGAAATGAAAACATTATTTAGAAAAGTGTGAATTCCCAGCACAAGAATAGATTAACCAATTTATTACAGAAAAGTGTACAAAAAGTGTACAAATTTCCCTCTGCATTTAACCTGAGGGAAGCAGTGACACAGTGCCCTGGGAGCTTTGTGTAGCGTCAGTACCTTGCTCAAGGATACAGTGGTGCCACTATGGATTCTAACCAGTAACCTTCTGATCACCAGGGCCAATTCCCTAACCACCAGTCTATCAGCTGCCCTAGACTGGAGTCCATTCTGAGTCATTTTACAAAACAATTCGAGCTGATAAAATAAATGTCATTTTGTTCTCTCTCTGCAGGTGAGCGAGGAGCTGATCAGGGTAGCCATCTTGTGGCATGAGATGTGGCACGAGGGTTTGGAGGAGGCTTCACGCCTATATTTTGGTGAAAGGAACGTTAAAGGAATGTTTGCTGTTCTGGAACCCCTTCATGCCATGATGGAGAGAGGGCCACAGACTCTGAAAGAGACTTCTTTTAATCAGGTACTGCCTTGAAATCAATTTCAGCTCAGTTTTGCAGTCAGCCTGTAAAGCATTTTAATCTGAACGTGCAATAGCTCAAATACCATCTTATAAAGTTATCTAATGTACTCATTTTATGAGTTTTGTATTAAGATTAATTTGTATGTAAATGGTGAACTGCAGGATGAAGTGAGTTATTACCTTGCTGCCCATACCTTTAGACCAATCAGGCTGTAAAGTTGCAATTAGTGGCATTTTTGTGTTGCAGGATTTTAAACTGCAACAGTTAATTTCATTTTATTTTCTAATATCAAATTTTGTAATACAAAGAAGTACATATTGTATATTGTTTTGTTGGCATTAGATAACTGGAAGCTTCCAAATGTATGGCAGCATTCCAGTACTATAACTGTAGTTGTGTTTTTAACAGGCATATGGTCGTGACCTAATGGAAGCACAAGACTGGTGCAGGAAGTACATGCGCTCTGGTAACGTGAAAGACCTGACGCAGGCCTGGGACCTTTATTACCATGTTTTCCGCAGAATTGCCAAACAGCTGCCACAGGTACACCAACACTGCCATGTCTCATTATGACCTTTTTTTTTACTTGTGCTTCCAAGGTTATTTTCAAAATTGGATTTGTTATGTAACAGCATCATATTATGTAATAAAATTCATATGGCCTTACAATCAGTCTTAAAATTTATGTCTCTCAAAATATTACAGGCAGACAGTACATTAAAATACTTGTTCATTCAGCACTTGACACATTTTTTAAATTAATTATCAACTACTTTTTAGATTTTTATTACTTTTTAATTTACTTCATTTGTTTAAAGTCTGTTAGCTTTCAAAGAACGGTTTGATTTTCCCAGTGAAGCTTTTCAGATGACACTATTCCCACTTATTGTAGTCTTGAGTGAGGAGAAACAGGCTTCCAGTAGTAACAGATGGAGCTGTTGTGCTGTGATGTTATTTCAGGTGGTGTGATTTGTGTTGCTTTACTGTATTACCTGATTCTGCCAAGAAAAACATCTTGCTGACACTAGCTAGACTGATGGGCCAAAAGGAAAAAAGTAATACAGATGGAAAGAGAGCAATAACCTGTGTTAACATGACTCTATGTGCACACATCTGGGTGCGTGTGTCTTCTTGTGTCCTTGTGTCCTCAGTTGACCTCCCTGGAGCTGCAATATGTCTCACCCAAGCTGCTTATGTGCCGTGACCTGGAGTTGGCTGTGCCTGGCACTTATGATCCCAACCAGCCAATCATACGCATCCAGTCCATCGCCCCCTCGCTGCAGGTTATCACCTCTAAACAAAGGCCTCGCAAGCTCACCATCATGGGTAAGACCAAGAAGTACTGAAGCAATTCTTCATCCAAAGAAGAAAATAGGTTCATTTTTGCACAAAAAGAATGAAATATCCAGTGTAGTGGATCAAAAAGCCAACACCAAAATAAATTGTGCAGCCCTGCTCCCATATCAGAAAGGAGATTAAGCGTGATTATGTCTTAGCCATTGAAAGAGATCACCAGCTTTGCACACTGTCACCCAGGTCTACACACAACACACATTCTTGTACCTTCTCTCCCCTGCTGATCTCAGTCTGTGCTCGTGTGCTGCCTGGCATTCTCATCAACCACCAAAAGCTCTGTCTGTCTATCTCTTTCCTTCCCTCTCCCTCTTTTCCGTGATGCATGCTTTTCTGCTTCAGTGTGTATTGGCTGCCCTGAACATCCACATTGTCCCTTTTCATCTGCAGGGAGTAGTAATTTTAACAGTTTTCTTAATGTGAAAATCGGCTTGAAACCAGCAGAAGGCCTTTAAAACCTTTATTTCTATTCCCTTAGAACACTTTGAGTGGCTGCTGTATAAAGACCATTTTCTGTCTCTTTTATGAGGTTGTTTAACTCCCAGTAAGTGGGTTTAATTTAGATGGTACCGCTATCTTACTGTACCCATCAAGTTAGAGTTTTTAAGGGTACGGTCTTTTAAGTATCCTCTAGTGAATTCTGTGCAGTCCTCAGATTCGTTTTAATGTGTAATTTGATCCAGGACTATATGGAAATGCCATCTAGCTTTTCGCCAGGAGAAGTATGCTGCAGGTTTATTATTATGGCAGTGGAGTGGACTCTAGCATGTGTCTAGCCTCGGCATCTTTTAGGCCTGAGCATCCACTTTCCTCAGCAAAACACATCAAAACTATATATATATATATATATATGTATGTTTAAAATCTTAACAACAGAGAGATTTTTTTAATGAATTACATTTTAATTTATCTTCTGCCACCTACAGGCAGCAATGGGCACGAGTTCATGTTCCTCCTTAAGGGACACGAGGATCTAAGGCAAGATGAGAGAGTCATGCAGCTTTTTGGTCTTGTCAACACTCTGCTTGCCAATGATCCGGCATCTCTCCGCAAGAATCTGAGGTAAAAATATTTTCACAATGTTTGCTTTGACATTTCGTACAACATAGAACACAACATTAAAATTCTTAATTTGAATGAATTTTAGCTTTTCATGGCCAGGACTGATGCTAATTTAAGAAATCAAGTTGGTGAAAGCTGAAAAATATTATAATATTTATTAATTTGTTCAAGCAGGAGGTGGCCATTTTTGTCCACGAAGAGGCTGAGTGGGAGTTTAATCAACTTTGCTTTCCCTGCAAAAAATAAACAATGCATAATACTCAGTTACATATCTCTACATTGTGTTACTATTAGTAACACAAGAAAATCCAGCAGCATTGAGAATATAGAAAATTGTTTTCCAACAAGTGCATTGTGCAAACAAACTGGTATTTGAAGGATTAAAAAATTTAAAAGAATGGAAATTGTATACTTATGACAAGTACTGATGTTAAACACTTTATGCAGTAAAAATAGAAAAAAAGCATAAATATAAAAAAAATCACAGACTTGATCTGTTGGTGGCCATTTTTGGCCACAGGGACGCTGAAAGGGCAGCAAAAACGAGGAGGGCCAGAGGGTTAAACCCAATTTATAAGAAAATATTTGTGTTGTTTTTCACTGAAACCGTTTTTAGAGCTGTTTGAGTTCTTTCCATTTAGAAAAGCTGTAGCCTTTTCTAGACATCTTTTTCTGTATGTAGCCCATATTAGATAAAGTCTCATTTTCAGTTTAATTGTACCATTTTCCCTTCTCTTCATGTATTTTTGCACATTAGAGAAATGTCACATGACATAAAATGTGTGTATAAATGTATTCCAAAAATAGTAATCATGTAAGACTGATCAGTTAATCTGTTTTTCAAAGTTCATATCATTGTTTGCATATTTCCTGTATTGCGTTGGATGTGGTAGCTGCATCTTTTGAAGAAATTGTATCTTGGTTTTGACTCCAGTATTCAGAGATATGCAGTGATCCCCTTATCCACTAACTCGGGTCTGATTGGCTGGGTTCCTCACTGTGACACCCTGCATGCTCTGATTCGAGATTACCGTGAGAAGAAGAAAATCCTGCTCAATATTGAGCACCGCATAATGCTCAGGGTATGCAAAATCTCAGCACATTTTTTGTATTTTTGAGGTTCAGCGGTGGTAACTGTGAAGTGTGTTGCTGAAACAGTGCATGTTTTCTTCAGATGGCTCCAGACTATGATCACCTGACTCTCATGGAGAAAGTGGAGGTGTTTGAGCATGCAGTGAACAACACAGCTGGAGATGATCTAGCCAAACTGCTCTGGCTCAAGAGTCCCAGCTCAGAGGTCGGTATTTTTTTTTAAACACACACACATTTAAACATGCAAATACTCTTGCTTTATATGTACCAAACATATTCCTACTCATTTTATCTATACAAACACTTTCAAATTAAGCAGTAACTTCATAAAGCACTTTAGGAAAAAGGCTAGCAAATTTACCCTCAAAGCTACACTAGCTAAAGTTACACTACCTTCACAATTAGAGAGGAAAGAGGCATTATTGTACCATCTTAGAACATTTTAATTAGAAAAATGTATACTATATGTCTCATTTTTGTAAACCCAATTTTTCTGTACTTCGCTTCGGTTTCCCTAAACACGTGTAGGTTATGTCTACATCATAAATGAAGTCAAAATCCTAAAATATTCCATCCATGCAGGTGTGGTTTGACAGAAGGACAAACTACACGCGCTCTCTTGCTGTGATGTCCATGGTTGGATATATCCTAGGACTTGGAGACAGGTGCAGAAACTCACCTAGATAACAATGATAACTTTATTTGTGTTCATTAAGACAGAATAAAATTTGAAGTACATATTATAAATGGTCTGATATCTCCTTAAACTGCAGACATCCTTCTAACCTGATGCTGGATAGGCTGAGTGGGAAGATCCTTCACATTGACTTTGGAGACTGCTTTGAGGTACAATTGAGCCCTGTGTGGGGAAAAAAACATTTGCCTATGTGCTGTAAATATGCCCACAAATGACATTTTCCTTTTTTCGTCTCAGGTTGCCATGACCAGGGAAAAATTCCCTGAGAAAATCCCCTTCAGGTTGACTCGGATGCTGACAAACGCCATGGAGGTGAGATTTACGAGCACAGTACTGGCTTACTGTGTATGATGTCCACTTTTTACTGTCCAATGTCCTGGGTTGGAGTAATCTGGTTAATTGATTTTTTTTCTCTCTGTATCTGTTTCCATGCTCAGGTGACAGGTTTGGATGGCAATTATCGGATAACATGCCACACAGTGATGGAGGTGCTGCGAGAACACAGGGACAGCGTCATGGCCGTGCTGGAAGCCTTCGTCTATGACCCCTTACTCAACTGGAGGCTTATGGACAGTGAGTGAACCAGCCTACCCCTTTCCTCTCGTTAAAAGGATTATTCAGTAAAAAGCACATAATTATATAAATACTTTATTTCATGGTTCGTAATAATTATGAAAATAATAGCTTGTCTTTGCATCATACTTGGTAGTTAATTATATGACAAGTTCCAGAATAGGAAAAAATGGCTGTGCTGTGTGCCTCACATTTTCAGTTTTTATAAAAGCGACCCTTCCCCCATAGACATGAAATTAGGCCTGCACAATGCTAATTGGTGCAGTATACATTTCTTTCTTTTTTTTTAGCTGCGCAAAGCCTAGGGATTTTTATGCTGAGCTTTGGCCTACGTTTTTACCAGTTATTATCTTTATTTACTTTTATATTCCACTCACATAAACTTCTGCTTTTAAATTTTTGAAAGTGGAAGATTATGTACACAAAAATTCAAATTTTGCAGTTGTCAATTCAATATTCAATTTGAGCATGTAATTTGGAAAAACATTTTGCAATTGGCAATTCAGTGTGCAAAATGCTGATACAATCCTTAGTTCATTCAAAATATTTTGTATAAAAAATAACTATTCACTGATTTGCATGTATTGTCATGGGTTTTTGTCCCTTTTTTCAAATGGTAATTCATTTTGCAAATGTCAGTTCAATATCCTGTCTCTTTATTCAAATGCAATAGCGCCCCCAGGCAGTTGCATTGGATAGCGCCCCATTGATTGTATTGCATGTCAGGGAGAAACCTCAATTCCCAACTGTCAAAGTGGGGAAAAGTCACACAGAACTAAAATAGAGACAGGTCTCTCCTCATCTCCTACCACATAAACCGTGAAACCCCAGATGTTAAACTATAGCATTAATTGACTTTTCCCAAAGTTTCTTATGCCCCACACTTTGACACTTTAGAGAATCACTTCTCTAAATGAACAACGCACTCTGATGAATTGATTCTGGTGAGGCCATGGACAAGAATGGGATGTTAGCGAAGTACTGAATATTGAATTGACAATTGAATAAAGGGGCAAAGCACCCATGGCAAAATGAAATGCAATTCAGTGAATAGTTATTGTATTTAAAAAATATATATTTTGAAATTAACTAAGGATTGTACCAGCAATTTGCACATTGAATTGACAATTGCAAAATGAATTGCCATTTGAATTATTGTGCTTATTATCTTCCATAAAAATAGTCTTTTAAGCAAATCACAAGTAGTAAAATAAGACTTACATCACTGACACTGGTTACCGGCCAGTGATTTTGGTAATTAAGATGGCTGAAAAATGGATGCATTCTAGATAAATATTGAGTAACTTCTTTTTTATTACTTACTTAATTACTTCTAATTATAAATATATATTTTTTATTACTTCGCATTTATTTTAGCTAACACAAAGGGAACCAAACGTTCCAGGACCAGAACTGACTCTTACACTGCTGGACAGTCTGTTGGTGAGTCCACCGTCTGAATCATCAGTTGTGCATATCATGTGGACTGCTGGCACAAATACGTTGACTGATTAATCAGAATAGGTTTCGATGCTTAAATCAACAAGCAAGAGGAAAACCTTATTTACAGTACTGGCCTTCCTGTAATTATTCGGTTTAAAAACAGGGTTAATGACCTCGCTTTGTGATCTTTTCATTGACAGAAACAATGGAAGGTATTGACCTGGGAGAAACCACTCACAAAAAGCCAGGAACCACCGTGCCTGAATCTATTCACTCCTTCAGTAAGTCTTCTGGACAGACACATCACAAGAATTTTGCTTGAAAATCAATTCAGTTTTATATCCATCCCCTCTGGAACATTATTTTCGTATGTCATCATTCAGTAGTCACCACTTTTGACTTTCTTCTTATCTTTTTCTTCAGTTGGAGACGGCCTCGTTCAGCCTGAAGCCTTGAACAAGAAAGCTATTCAGATTATCAACAGGGTGCGAGACAAACTGACTGGTAAGTTGTCCTTTAGCCTACAAACATATTACACCTCCTACAGTTCAATACATTTTCCTGTTGTTGTATTTTCACATCAGGATAGAAAACATGATTCCAGTACTTACTTATTTTATTACTCTACACTAATATTTACACAACATATTTACTCCAAACTAGTATTTACTCCAAAAATAGGCCCAAACTCCAAATTAATTTTACTCCTAAAATCTATTCCTAAACTAATATTTATTCCAGCAGCAAGGAAAAATAAATTATGTTTTCAGGTAGGCTCCATTTAGCAGAGGTTCATTCCGCAATGGACTAAATCCACATGAAAAAAGTGGGGGTTTACTGTATCTCCAGTCACACCAAAAGTCAACGTTTATAAATACTATTTTCACTCTTTCTTTTAGGGCGAGATTTTTCCCACGATGAGACCTTGGATGTCCCAACCCAAGTGGAGCTGCTGATCAAGCAGGCGACTTCACACGAGAATCTGTGCCAATGTTACATTGGATGGTACGAACTCTTTATTTGTACTTTATTTAAATAGCTGCTTTAAATAGTACTAATTGAATGTTTAACGGCTGCGCTTTGCCTGCATTAGCACTGATTGTGTTTTCATTTTCTATTCTTAGGTGTCCGTTCTGGTAGAGTGCCACTTGAGCGTCGCTTTGCTATCGGTGTTTTGTGCGGATTCTCTATTCTGCCATGTTTGAGTCTGCCATGTTTGAGTCTGCTAAATAGGCTTAAGAAAAAAGAAGTGTTGCATGAAAAGACGTTTTAAAGTATGTCTGACTTTTGTTAATTTAATAGTGTAATACAGAAAATTATGCACAAAGTGGAGAAAAATATTGAAAAGTGACTGAAAGTGGTGTTCCTTTTTGCCAATAAAAGTCAGTGCAGAAAAGTCATGGTGTGTCTTGGTTTTAAGCACTTAAACACTTAAACACAGGACTAACAAGTAACACAATCACACTGATGCTTGAATGATACTCCATGCAAAGCACTCGAATATGAGACTTTATACTTCTTATTCTTATAAACCCAGTGTTTAAATAATTAAAGTAAGAATACCACCTAAATATTATTTTTACTAGGGATGAACAAGTACAGCATTATCTGTATCTGTTAACCAGATGAATTATCTGTATCGGTACTCGGACTGGGCGAGGCCTATCACGGAAGTGGGCGTGGTTTAACCAGGAAGTGTGTCGGGTTGTCTTGAAATGGGGGGGCTTTAAACTGTATGTTATTTTAAGCATGCAATTGATTTGTATTCATCAGAAATTGTTATGTTTATTGCTGATTAGAAAATTATTTACATGACAGCTTCTGATCAGTGGTTTGATCATGATAAACGAACTATATACAGAACAAGTTTTGCAACAATTAATACAGCCCATGCGGTTGCAGTTATGAAGTAAAATGTAATGAGCAAGAGTTTTCATCTTAACATAACCCTCTTTTTTTATGATCATTGTGATTTATTTTTCTTTTATTTATTTTTTTTTTTCACACCAGGTATGTGTCAGTGTGTGAGTGTGTGTGTAGCTTAATTTGTAGTATTATTTATAACCCAACTACCATTATTATTTTTCATAAAATACAGCAATAAAGTGTCACTCGGGGCGTGAAGTTAAAAAAAAACGATGACCGGCAGAGAGAGAGAGGGGGAG
>JBBMFX010000016.1:3589817-3600422 GCA_037832545.1 Rhabdalestes septentrionalis | reverse complement strand
TTTCTTTTTTATCTGTTTTTTTTTGCCATGATTCTAAAATTTCTCATTGTTAATATTTTACTAAAACGAGACGATACGTTATTTCCTCTACCATAGGGACGCGAGTTCAAGGATTTGGGACGTTTCATCATAGAGTTGAACGGCGTTACGTCAAAATATTTTGTCCGAGACGCAGTGTAAATGATATCTACCTAGAGTGACCTAAAGTATTGGGACGCTGGGCCAATATAGGGCCAGGGAGCGAGAAATCACACTCACACACAAACACAAAAAGTATCTCTCTCTCTCACACACACACACACGCACACATACTGTATTTTGATAAGCAGCCTTTCACATGCCAACAAAGCTGATCATAAAATTTTCTGATTTGGTGGGAGAGATTATATTTTTTCAGAAAAAAAAATGAGACCCAAAGACTAGACTTAAACGAAAAAACACCAAAAACAACACTACTGCTCCTGTGTTGAAGCCTCTGGGTCAGTGCTGGGTGAGTGACCTGCAGGGAGCTCTGGAGTCCTGAGGGGGGAGTCAGAGAGTCAACAGATCAAGATGAGCCACTGCAACGCGGAGTCCTCGCGATATTTGTAGTCATGGCTGCCTCCACGAGTACAGATGGCAGCTCCACCTTGGACAGAAATTCAGAGAATAAAGATTCGGCTGGAGACACAGATGAGTTTTGCCCGGATTTTAAAGATGTGGATGCGTTTGTGAAGGTTAGTGCGTGGTGTTGGCGGTGATGTTTGATTTGGTTTCCGGCGTGTTGATGTGGTGTTTTAAATAAACAGGCAGCCGCGTGGAGCTCTGGGTCTGGTTTTCATGGAAAACAGCTCGCGTTAAAACTCTGTGTTTTTGTTTACAGCATGGACTGGGTACTGTTGTTGCTGCTACTAAAGCGTCCGGAGCTCTCCCTCAGCCTGGAGACGAGTATGACTTCTACAGGAGCTTCCCTGGCTTCCAGGACTTCTGTTCTGTACAAGGAGACCGACTTCTACACTGGTGAGAGACCAGAAGGTCCTGAAAATCACGTCCCCTCACTTAATGGATATGTTGGAGACTGAAACTAAAGAAAAACATAGAATTGGGCAGGACGTGTTTGGTGTCAAGACCTCTGTAGTATTACAAGAAAGGAAGTTACCAAAAGCACGCTACATGGACAAAAGTATTTGTACGCCTGACCATTACACCAGCTGGGACTTTAATGACAGATTTTAATGTAGATTTGGTCAACCCTTTGCAGCTATAACATCAGGGCTGTTTGAGGCCCAGTCCACTAATTCCAAATTGAACTCATCCAAGCATAACTTTATGAACCTCATGCTGGATGTTGGAAGCATGTTGTTGTCCAAAATGTCTTGCTTTTTATACAACTGTTTCAATGGGTGCGATTTGATACATCTGAATTCAATAATTAAGAGGTGTGTTCCAATACTTTTGTCCATATAGTGAATAACGCTGAAAAAATATGACGGACCTCCAATACTTCTTTACATCAGCCCCCTTCACAACATGTTACTTTTCTGTATCATGCAATCCTTATACCTATAACACTATTCCTACACCTAAATGGACATGCTTCACGTTAATTCATTATGGGCTCACATCCCCACACGTCAGTTTTTTGTCGTATTCACCTTTTAACAATGTTGTGTATGTTTAGTATGAGTCTGCTGATGCAGCACCATGGCTGCAGATCACACATGAGGGACAGGAGCAAACTGACCGGGTTGGAGGAGCGCTTTGATCTGGTCGTAGACTCCAATGATGTCATCCTGGAGAAAGTGGTATGAATACCTGATCTAAAACTTTCTGTGTAGGAATGGATTTCTATGGCTTTCCTGGATAAATGGTGATTACCAGAAATTAAACTTGTGGCCAGTGCTAATATTTCATAAGACAATAATTAATTGCATTTTATAGCAAGTGGACCACGCATATATGGATCACATATATTGGGCACCCTACGTTTTAAATGAGATGTGGTGGGCATGGTTTGCATTTGCTAGGTCCAGGCCCCCAGGTTGCATACTTAGTGAGCAGATGGGAAATGATAGAACGAAGACTAAAGAAAACATTTGTGTGTTTTCCATTTCATTGGATTTTCTGAACATATATGTTTACATTCTTCATCATATTCAGATACTACCTGCAGTGCTTCAGTATTTCAGTTAAGAAATATTTGGCTTCAGGTTCTGCTTTTGGTTATTCCAAGAAAAACCTTTGAAATTAGAAATAAATGAATGGCTGTCTAATAAATATATATTTTAGACTGATTATATAGACATTCAGATAAAAGGCGCTAACATCAGAATAAATACAGAAACACTGATTAAATGTATGATTTTATTGGAGTGATATTTGCTTAATTATCCTCGGTATTTACATATATTTACCTAAAGCAATATTCTGGTTGACGCTACACATGACACACAGGGGAAAATGTGACTCAGACAGGATCAGAAGAATCGTGTCCCTGATGGTCTAAGACCTGTTTAAGATCTTAGATCTGGACCTAAAGCAAGATAGACATGCAGCAAAATATTGGCAGTGTGGTAAAGAGTTTCCCACCAGTGAGATACCGAAGTTCCAGTGTTAGCCGGAACTAAACAAGTTTGCAGCCTGAGCAGGCAACCCCACGTTGTGTTTGATTTTAATTACTACTATCTAATCTAAATTGTTTTTCCAGTCTTCTAATCATTTCTTCTTGTTTTGATCAGGGTATAATGCTGGACGAGGCCTCTGGAGTGACTCGCTCTCAGCCTGTTATGCCGGCTGGCTATCAGCCTCCTAAAATTGTTGTGTCTAGTTGGAATCGCAAGGTCAGTGTGTTACTCTCACCCTTAAATATTGTACTAAATGTAGTGCATATGTTTGTAACAAATGACTTACATTCTAACAATTAATTTTAACGAATCCTAAAGTATCTGTTGTGCTTCAGTCAAAAACGCCAAATGTATTATTCTATCTTTACTGATTAGTAGCTACAGCTTTAAAACAGTCAGTGAGATGAAGCATTTCTTGAATCTGTGGTTTATCGAACTAGCATAGAGGGCAGTTTGGAGTTCTCTTGCTCCTGCTTTACAGGGTGGTGATCGCAGTGCTGAAACCTTCCACCTCCTTCATGCCAAGAACATTCAGCGACCCCAGCTGAAGTTCAGAGATAAAGTGGACAACAGCAACACACCTTTTGTCTCCAAAATCTTTGTCAAACCCAATGCTGTCAGGCCACTTCCTTCATGTGAGTTTCCGTGGCCTGTATTTTAATATTCTCTATTGGTGTAATCATCAGAGTATAGCTAGAATCATACTCAAAACATACATAATTGCAAATGGCAATACACACTGTAAAAGCAAAGTCCTTTTGTACTCTCTGCCTTTTTGCTCATTATTCAAGAGAGCAAGAAAGGATGAACCAGGATCTTCTGTTATTCCATAGCCACAATAAGTTAAAATAGCCACACTAAGGGAGGTGAAGGAGTGTGTGCACTCTTACCTGTTTTTTGGGGTTCACGAAGCATGAATTTTATTGGATGAAATATTGCTGGCATGCTACAAAACAGCTTGGCCAGGTTTGATTCTCACTTTTGTGCCTCTTGCTGCAGTTTGTGTCTAAGAATTGGGTTCATACACAACTGTGTATGCGTTGGTGTCTCATAGAGAAAACTGGGTCTTTATAGAAGGGTATAAATGTGGTGTAGTGGCTAAGACTTTTGTTCCTATACAAATCTCATGTAACACGTTTTTTGTAGATTTCACAAACAAACAGCTGAGAAAGGAAAGACCGGAGGATTTGGATGTTCCTCCAGCGTTGGCTGACTTTATCCATCAAATGAGAACCGAAGAGCACATGGAAGAAATGTAAGTATTGCTTTGCAGTGGTTTTCGCCTTTTTTTCTCTAAATTTTCCATTAAAAAACCCTCTAGTGCACTTTTTAATACTCAAGACAAAACCAACGTTTTTTTAAACTGTGATGTCATGGGGTCTCTCAGGTTCTCTCATCCATACCAGTATGAACTGGACCACTTGGAAATTCCTGACCTCTTGAAGAGTAAACCTGAAACTCAGGTAACTTTATGATATACTTTATTTCAACCTGCGTTCATAAACTTTTCATTGAGGATTTAATTACTTGATTTAGTGCTTTGGGGGAGTTTTAATTACTGGTTGGTTTATTGGTAAAAGTTTTAGTTGTTGATGGCCTGTTAAAAAATCTTTGTCTTTCAGATGTATAAACCTTTGGAAGAAACAAGTTGCAAGTTTATCAACACGTTAGAGGATCTGGTTGTCTTAAATGAAAAGCTGGCTGGTAGCACAGAGTTCGCTGTGGACCTTGAGGTGTGAATCCGTATTAATAGCATTAAGTAAGTGTTCTTCATGCACCGATGTTAATATTAACATTTTGTATTTTGTCATCATTTGACAGCATCATTCCTACCGAAGTTTCCTGGGAATCACCTGCTTGATGCAGATCTCCACCAGGGAAGAGGATTTTATCATCGACACATTGGAGCTCCGCAGTGAAATGTACATTCTGAACGAGAGTTTCACTGATCCCACCATTGTTAAGGTGATTTGAATTATTTAATTTTTTTTTGCTCTTACTTTTGTTTACTTTTCATTTAGTAAATGGACACTATTTCTGATGAGAGAATTTATCTATTTCTAACACCGTTATGAGCACAGAACTTTTATAATCACCTTTTAAAAAAAACCTGCCGGTTCAATGGCATGTTCCGTAGCAGCCTGCATAAGCGATCCCCACCATTCAGATCCACACAGCAATGTTCTAGCATCTAGCACAGAACCTTTATGATAGAGGAGCAAGGGAAGAAATCGGAAGAGTTTATATGCCGAGTTGCTGTGTTGTTTTTTTTGCCGCAAGCAACCGAAGTATTTCGGCTGTATAGTCCATTAGTACGACGCTAATGGTGTGAGCCGATATAAACGCCAAGTCATAAAAGCCAAGTGTTGTATGTCAAGACTGTCATAACCCGAGGACTGTATGTATATATATATATATGTATATGTGTGTGTGTGTATGTATGTTTGTGTACATACACACTGTTTACACAAGATATTCAGAGTATTCAGTATTTTGAGGAAGAAATTTGACCTAGGGTTCAGTTTCTAACGTTCTAAAACCTCCTGTAGGTTTTTCATGGTGCTGATTCAGACATTGAGTGGTTGCAGAAAGACTTTGGTGTCTATGTGGTCAACATGTTCGACACTCACCACGCGGCTCGCTCCTTGAACCTTGGCAGAAACTCACTGGACCATCTCCTTAAACTCTACTGCAATGTAGACTCAAATAAACGCTACCAGCTGGCCGACTGGCGAATACGGTAAACTGTAAACATTTAAGTTTAAAAGGAGTAAAAAGGAAAGAAATTGCATTTGTTTTTGGAATGTGTTCATTGTGTAACTTTATATGTTATCCCTTGCAGGCCCTTGCCAGAGGAGATGCTGAAATATGCCCAAGCTGATACACATTACTTGTTGTATGTGTATGATCGACTAAGAGCGGATCTTTTTGATGCTGCCAATGGACAGCCTAATTTGATACAAGTCGTCTGGTCCAAGAGCAGAGAGCTCTGCCTCAAGGTACTTCTTAGCGGTTTACAGCTGTGATTGGAAATATATGCAAAAAGCGTATTTGCCTAAACAGTGGGGTTATGTTTATCTTGCATTAAGTTTTACTGTGTTCTAAACCATGGTAATTAGTCTGGGATACACTAATACAGAGGTTGTGTGGTCTGGAATTGCCTTTAGTGGCTTTACAGATCCTTTAAGAATGGAATTATGGAAGTGGTTTTTAGTGGGTGTTTACCATATTCGCCTTGTAGCTCCAGCGCTAAATTCATCAAGCTTAGACTCCAAGCTGACACGAAAATTGTGTAAATTTGTTAATAGTTTTTGGCCAAACTACGCTTTTAGGAAGACTCTTAAAGGGCCTATATCCTGTATATGTGCAAAATGTGTCAAGTTGTGTAATCTTTAAACATTTAACCAGTTGAAATTTCAAAAGGTGTATTTCTCTGCCAGGTCCATGCATTATATAGGGAATTATTTCAAAACACACAGTAAATGAAACAAAAAGATGGCCAGAATAAAACTTTAAACTTTTGCTTAATTTTAACTGGTTTTGTGACACCCCTTTGTTTTGCATCAGAAATATGTGAAGCCCATCTTCACTGAGGAATCATACATGGAAGTTTACAGAAAACAGAAGAAAAGCTTCAACAGCCAGCAGCTGATGGCTTTCCGCCTCCTGTATGCATGGCGAGATAAACTGGCGAGAGAGGAGGATGAGAGCACTGGGTAAGAAGACTTATAAACACCACACCACTAACCAATGTGCTTTTAGGAATGCATCCAAATGTTTTGTTTCTTTTGTAGATATATCTTGCCCAATCACATGATGATGAAGATTGCTGAGGAGCTTCCCAAGTAAGTTCCTACGTTTTCTCTACAGACACTGTTGATTATTTATAGCCTAAAAAAACATAGTTTACAGTTTAGAAAACACTGAGATGTGTTTGTGACCTCACTGACATTAGTCATAGATTGTTTTCTTCTCCTTTGTTAAAGGGAACCACAAGGTATCATTGCTTGCTGTAACCCTATTCCACCATTCGTGCGGCAGCAGGTCAATGAACTTCATCAGCTCATCAAGCAAGCAAGAGAAGTCCCTTTGCTAAAGGTGAGCCAAACAGTGAGGCAGAGCCAGTTCCATCCGGCTCGTTGAAGATGTCAGATGCATTTCAATTGCAGTTGGACTATAAAATTACAATCGTGTTAAGCTAAAAAAACTTATTTTCTGCGCTGTTTTCACTGTAGAGTAATCTAAATTGATCTATGGTGTTAATTTATTTATATTTCTCTCAGGCTGAGGTGGCTGCAGAAAAAAAGAAGTCTTTGAACCCCAAAAGAAAGGTTTGCACAACTTGTATTGCAGTTGTTAAATTATGTAACCTACCAGTCAAGTTTGGACACATCATCTCATTCAATGATTTTTTTTTTCGATTGTCTGTGTTTTTATTATTGCCTACATTGTAGATTAATATTGAAAACATCATCTGTTGCTCTGATGAAAGATTTGCACGCACATTTTTTTTCAATCAGATTCATGAACCATCAACCTGGAATGGTATTTAATTAACAGGTAGTGTTCGTCAAGAAACCATTAGTGGAATTTCTTGCCTTCTTAATGGATCATCAGTTGTGACGGTCAGGTTGGAACACAGTTAGTAATCCTATTGCACTATAGTTCTACTCAACCGTATGGCGAGAACCACTTAACTAAGTAAGAAGATACAACAGTTAGTCATTAACTTATTACAAATTATATTCTGGTTAGTTTAAATTTTCCTTCATCATGTTGCTTGTTTGCAATATTAACCTACATTGTAGAATGTAATACAATCTTAAGAAAAAATCATAGAATTAGAAGGTGCATCCAAACTTTTGACTGGTATGTGTTACCATTTCGACCTTGGCAAACTGTAGATATATGTAGATATCCAATGAATTCCTAATTAATGTTAATTTGTTTGCAGTGTGAATCAACTTTATTTGGTCCGCATGATACTTCTCATGTGCCTCAGAGTGAACATATGGAATGTTCTCCCCATGGTAAGTCAAAGATCAAGTACTGCAAATTGATTGAATCTAACAGTGAACAGTGAGACAGAGGGGCAAAAACTGGTGCACTTGTAATTCCACTGTGTCGTACTGTTAATGCTACTGCTCTGTTTAGAGTGGTCTGCCATGACTGCTTGTGTCTGAGGCCTTTGACTGCAGTCTATGATTATATACCTTATTTGTGGGACCTAATAAAGTGGTCCACTAGGTGTGTATGTGTTTGTAATAAAGTTGATATATGATATATGGAGTATATGGAAACGTAAGGGGCTTATTTGTAATATCAACCTTAATGAGAACACTATTATAATTATTTATTATTCTATGTATAAATGTCTGTCTGGTGTACCAAGGACAAGCAGTACAGAGAATCAAGTATTCCCGGGAAAGGCTTTTACATCTGCGGTACTGCGACTGCAGCAACAAAGAGCCGTCTTACCATATCCCTCCTGAGATCCAGTCAAAATGGGAAAAAGGTAGGCATGGTGGGGTGTGTGTGTACATTGCAGGTTGTGTTGGTGCCACTTCAAACCTCTCTAACTTCAGTCATTTTTTTAAATGTTATAATGCATTGAGGACTTTAGAATTGCCAGGTGTTGTCTTGTCTTGAGTCAACAAATCTTTTCTAGATTTTTAGAGTAAATCAGTACATTTGGAATGGTAGGGGTATTAAAATGTGTACTAATAATATAAAGTAACTTGCACAGATTAAGAACTGAATTGCTTCTATGTATGTTCGAATGCTGTAAACATGAGCATGAATTTGAAAACAACTGAGCCTGTTTTTTTTCTGTTTTTTCTCCTTGATGTGTGAATAGATGTCCCAACCAAAGATGGAGTCCTTTTCTCTGAGGAAGATGACTCTGCTCTGGTTGGCCTTACAGCTTCTGCCAAAATCTCTCTCTTTATGGTGAGACACCTTCAGGGGGGGGTGCTCTTGTGTTGTCAGGTTATTGCCCCCCTGATATTAATTGGTCATCATGTGATTCTGAGTCATTCGGAATCACATGATTGTTTTTGACGTTATGTGGCATGTGTCACACAAAGTAAAATCCTCATACATCTGAAAGGATACAGGATGTGTGGGTTCTGAGGGCTCCTACATTCAGGATTGTTTTAACAAAACATGTTTTTTATAGATTTAAAATACTTTGAAGGACAAAAGTCCCTAAGAAACGCAAGATGGACCATTTGAAAAGAGACAAAGTCAAAGGCACCCAGTACACTGTATTAGATTGTTTAATTTAAATGGTATATGTGAAATGAAGTTTTTCACTAGTGTTTAGAGACCTCTGGTGGTCTTGTTCTGCATTTATAATTGCATTATAAATGTCATCTGAGCACCACTCATTATAGTTTGACTATCCAAACTATTTACTTAAATGAGGAAGAATATATGTTTTCTTTGATGTCATGTAAAGTATTTAACATTTCAAAACCAAAAACACATTTTAAAACACAATGCACAATCAAAATATTTGCTTATGACCAAATTGCCTCTATTGTTTTCACTGCTTGTCTTGAAGGAGGATGAGGAGGAGGATAATTCTACCAACTTCACTGTGGCCCAGCAAAAGGCACATAGGATCATGGAGTCTTTTGAGAACCCCTTCCGGATGGTAGGATCCTGTAGTTGTCATCTTAAGTGGTGGACACTCTAATTTAGGGGTACAGAGGTCTGCAGTCATGTAAATTGGTACATGACCATGTTTATTAATGCCTGACTTTTTTGTTTTCAGTATTTACCTTCCAAGGATATTCACATCTCTAAAAATGCCAAGTATGACCCTTCATCAAAGATTTATGAGGTAAATTAAGTTATTCAGCACCATGAATAATTTATCAAAATTGTTCATCAAAATTGTTGTTGCATATTACTGCTTGGCATCAGCTGAATCAACCAGTGATCAACAAAACCAACTTTTTTTTTTGTTGACAAATTTGCACAATTGTGATCTCGTTGGAATTGCCAGACAGTCATTGTCAAAACATGCAAATTTGCAAACAGCATGGCCGGCATATGCAAATTAAGAGTGTCAGTTTTGTATAAAATGACAAACTGCAATTACTCAAAAGCACTTTGGTCAGTGCTTACCAAAGATAATAAAAGCATGCAAGGCTTCACTCAACAGATGTACCCTAATTTGTACCCATATCTACCACTTGGTGTTGCTATGACTGGTCACAAAGCACTTATAGCAACTAAATTGCCTCTGTCTCTCCAGCCGTATGGCCAATGAGGTCACAGATTTGTATTCCACCATAAAGACATTCTCTAGCACATTCTCAAATTTAAGTGACATCATGTGACTGCATCATGAAATACATGGCTGATGTCTGTCAAACATTCAAACAATGCAATGATTTACTGCCCATAACTCATGAACCATGAGACATACACTTGCTTTTTACTGCTCAATTCTATGAAGGGGAAGGAGTGCCAACATTTAAATGTAATGTCACATTTAATTATTGACATATATATTTAAAATTGGAAATAAAAACAATTAATTAAATGTGCAATATATACATATTTAATGACACATTTTAAGTAATTACTTACCTCCACAAAATTCTGCACTTCTTCAGAAAAGTGTAGGTTTTTGAGACTACAATGATATTTGCCAAGTATTGTGAACGCCAGCCCCCGGAGGGTATTACAACAGGATATTTGGATAGCTTCTATGTACTTAATGAATGGCCTGTGCAGCTTAAAGCATTCTAAACTGTCAGCATTGCGGTTTGGAGGACTGGGCGTAGCCACTGGAGGAGGACTGGGCGCTTGGACCCCACTCATTGCTGTTCACAGCTATATTTTCAATTGTAGTTAGTTGTTGATTACGTGCAAGTGTTGGGTTTCTGTAAAGTTCATTTGGAAAATTATGTCTTGCCTTCACAATGCTTGTTATCCACATGTTTTTTCAGGTTAACTTGCAGTAGTGTGTATATATATTATAATATAG
>JBBMFX010000016.1:3566156-3579856 GCA_037832545.1 Rhabdalestes septentrionalis | reverse complement strand
GGAATGGCTATGGTTTCATCAACAGGTAAACGGCTTGCACCCTTTAGACACCATTATATTTGGGTCAGAGAACATCCTCAATCCTATTACCGCTTTGATATGCTTATAGCCAGAATGCTGACTACTCTGGCAGGAGCACACTACTGTTTACTCAAGAGTCTTAATCACCGTCTAAAGCCAGTTGGTTCATGTTTATCTCAATTAACTTTAGCTCGTCTCGCTTGCTAAAGCACGCCCTTTCTTTTGGTTGTTTTAAGGAATGACACAAAAGAAGACGTCTTTGTACACCAGGTAAATATTTGCGAAGTCTGCTGGCCTCAAGTCTTTACAGTTTTATATGCCAAGTAAATGGATCAGTGTTGTGGCTCATGCTTACTGCTTGCTTGTCCCCAGACTGCCATAAAGAAGAATAACCCAAGGAAATACCTTCGCAGTGTTGGGGATGGTGAGACTGTGGAGTTTGATGTGGTTGAAGGGGAAAAGGTAGGCATTATTTCTCACTGGAGTCCATGTAAAAGCTCTGTCTAAAACTTAAAGAATCTAGTCATGCACTGAAGCAGCAATAGTGTAACTTCAGGTTGAGCGTAACGATATGGCCTGAAAAGGTTGCCAAAATTGCAACCTTTTCAGGCCATATCGTTACACTCAACCTGAAGTTACACAATTTACCGTCCACTGCATCTACATCCACGTTGAATGCAGTTTTGCTCTATTCTGTTCTTGAGCTGATAAGCTTTTTTTGTATTTGTCCTCATTCCTGTTTTGAAGTGACTCCTCGGTCATTAGTTTGAACAAACCTGTGACCTTCTTATTCTAACACTTGTAATACTCTCCAGGGTGCTGAAGCGGCCAACGTCACCGGGCCGGGAGGTGTTCCCGTCCAGGGGAGCAAGTATGCAGCCGACAGAAACCGGTACAGGCGGTACCCTCGCAGGAGGGGGCCTCCTCGTGACTACCAGGAAAACTACCAGAGTGACGGGGAGGGAGAGGTGCGTGAGAAGAGGGAGGGAGGTGACAGCGCACCTGAGGGTGACCAGCAGCAACGCAAACCCTCCTTTCCTGGTAGGCGGCGCTACCCTCCATACTATGTGAGAAGGCGCTATGGGCGCCGGCCCCCCTATACCAACGCACCACCCAGGGGAGAGATGACTGAGGTATGCAGGCAGCAGGTCAAATAATATGATGTCAGAATTTTATTCTGGGTCTTGCCAGTGGATCCCAATCCTGGCTCTGGAGTATTTAGTTGTTTCCTTTGCTCTAACCCACCTGATCCTACTAATTGACTAGTTAAAAAGCCACAGATCAGCACTGGGTACTACTGGTTTGAAATGTCCTTAGGTTGTGAGGCAATGGCTGTGGTAATGTCCTTTACAGTTTATGCTAATTTTGTAAAACCTCAGTATACTTTTTGTATTGTTGAATCAAACTAAAAATCACTAAGATATATCTTATTGGTAATTGGTGTTATACTAGAACTGATGTTGCATTAATGCCCAGAAGAATAATTTGCTTTTTGTCATGCTGTGTGCAGGGTGGGGAAGGTGATGAGAACCAGGGTGGTCCAGACCAGGGCAACAAACCAGTGAGGCAGAACTTCTACAGAGGCTTCCGACCAAGGTTCAGACCAAGGTTTGCATGTTGTGTGATCACTGCCATGAGGCTGCAACATTGAAATGATTGGCAGCATATCAGTGTTGCAGTCGTAGTGTGACCACATGCAATCCGATTCCAATCAAACCACTAGGTGCACTTTGCTTATTTTGGCTAAACGGATGGCAAGAAAACTGTCCATTGGTCATGCTTACCAAACACATTTATTTAACATGTTTGACGTGCTGTACGTGATCGGTATTGGCTCAATTGTTCTGCCAAGGCATCTAAAAATAAGCATGTGTTCACAAAGTATAAAAGTCTATAGCCCTGTCAAGATGTCTTCCTCAAATTGCATTAGCCTTCTGCTGGTATATTGCTAAGGTGATTCTATTTAATTAAGTTATTTCAGTTAAAACTACCACAAAGTAATCTCGGTATGTTCCTTCTGGACTTCTGCAAATATGCTATGTTCATGTGATCATTTCGATATATTTAGTGATCTACTATAAGCAGGGAATGTTTTCCACATTCACTTCTGTAGAGCACAGGACCTTCCTCCTGTATTTGCTTTAATTTCTTGCAGTTGCCTGCAAGTGCAGGGAACATTCTCATGAAAATGAACCAACATTAACCCATTAAGTTTGAAAATGCCTTGAATCCACAAAATTGGCTGAATGACCTAGCTCCTTGCCAGATTATGCCAATCGTATTCAGTGTGCTCAGTTACCCTGCAATAATTGATTGTGTAAGTGATAACTGGATATTCAGTCAAGATTTCAGAGGCAGAATCTTAACCCTGACTGAGATGCTGGAACTGGCAGTAACTAGGATAGGGGAGATGACAAAGATGAATCCTCATACTGGCCTTGTATATTGTTTCATTTTCATGTTTGGACTTGATATAAGTACTCATTCATTTAAACTTTACAAGTGGCTACAAATGGCTTTCGCAAATTACTTTTGAGCAGTTTGTGTGCCGTTTAAGTAACTTGATGGTTTGTCTGTTGCAGGGGCCCACCTCGTCCCCGGCCAGCACGGGAAGGAGAAGACGACAAGGAGAACCAGAGTGAGGGTGGCCAGAACCAGGAGCCCCGTCAGCGCCGCTACCGTCGCAACTTCAACTACCGCCGCAGACGGGCACAGACCACCAAGCCTCAGGACGGCAAGGACAGCAAAGCATCTGAAGCATCCACAGACAAATCAGCCGCTCCCGAAGCCGAACAAGGCGGGGCTGAGTAAAACATCCGCCACCGGCTTCACCATCTTGCACCATCCTGCCGGGTTGGTTTGTTTTACTGTCTTAATGGTTTTTAGACAAGGTTCAGTCTACAAACATGCACTTACATAACATACATAATATAATAAAGCAACTACAACTATGGCTGGCTCAGTGTTGGTATCATTTTACAGTTCGACTTTGGGTGTAGATGGGTTGTCAGTGACCTGCCCATCACTGGTGTGCAGAGATTTCTTGTTCTAAACAAAATTGACCCACATTGTTCAGATTCCTAAAAGGAACAAATCAGTTACGACTATTACTGTCAGCCCCTGGCAAAGCGAGGGGTTTAAAATAGGAATTGTATGGTACTTCAGTGACTGAAGTGTTGGTGAATGTGCTGCTGTTTTATAAGTCTATATTCCAATTCTGTTTTAGAATGTCTTATACATATAGAACCTAGATACATATCTAACCCGTATGTTCTGATGATGATTCAGTACAGTCCAGACAATGCCCTGGCAGTTCTGTGGTTCGTTTTTACATTTCAGGTATTCTTGGCATAGCCACATTCCTTGTGATGTACAGCAATGATCAGAATGCTAGGCGACGGCTGCATGTATATGCAAACCTTCAATCGTGTCAACTTTTTTTTTTTACATTGTCTATGTATGATGTGCTGGTTTAACTGCATTCTCTGAAAAGGGAAGGGCAAATGCCATAGAGGATGGCATCTTGGTATATTGCCCAGCTCAGTTCAACTCTGATTGCCCTGGAGCAGTGCTTCAGTTTGCACTTTCCATTGACACAAGGCTGGATCAGCCTGTTCTGTGACAGCATGAACTAATGCTGCGGATTTAATAAAGCAAACTAAATGCCATGCTCCAGCACACTCTTTTGTGCCTGTGCCACTGGCATCATTGGGTGACATTTCTCTGCATGGTTGTTTCAAATTGGTGGCCACTTGAAAAGCCAGCGTGCCCTACAGTAGTACTGCAGGCATGGCATTGTTGACTAGGTCTGGTTGAATTGTAACATTGTTTTTCTTTTGTATTTCAGTTTTTGTCAACAAGAAGAAACATCAAAGATCTGAGCAATAAGAACCAGATTTGACCTGACGATCGTCTAAGCTTGCAACATGCGTTTGACCAGATTACCACCGATTTGCCTGCAGAATCTATGCAGACTTTTTTTTTTTTCCATTATTTTTATGTGACAGCTAAAAGTTTTGGGGAAACAGCAGATGTTTTTCTAAATCGGTCTTAAGTTTTTACACCAAATGGTTTTTAAAGAAGTAATTTGATATCTGGTCAGTTTGACATTTTTAAATAACTTTTTATGTATCCAAACATGAATTTTAACAAAAGGCAAGCTCAAAATAAAAGTCAAAAATGAAGTTTCTGCCCATTGTTTTCCTTTGAAACTTGGAATTGTGTACACAACTGGGTTGTTCATTTGTACTGTAATCAATCACACACTTGCTCTATAAAATCCCCACCCATCCTAAAATGGCGAACATGTATGTGCTGGGGAAAGTCATGAGCCTTCTCAAAGTCCAGTCACACATTGGTCTCCTTGCGTAGTCGCTCCATACGCTGAATGTTGGACTCCATGGCAGTGCGATCAATTATCTGTTTGGCACAGGTAGCTGGAAACCAGCCTCTCTCGCCATACCTCATCCTCTCCCCAAAGCACCAACCTGGAAAACAATTATGGTTAACATGGTCACAAAGCTGACACTTTTCACCTAATGACCAAACCATTGTGTTGATCCCAGAAGTGTAAGATCTCATTCAATCAAGGGTGTATCAAGCTTGTGCTCTGCCAAATTACAATTACAATCGCGACCAATTAATCTGACAAAAATGAAATGGAATCGCATTTCCACAAAAGTTTGTGCCAAGTCCCTGCATGCAACGGGGTGTCGAGTAACTGATTAAACAAAGATAACCAGGTTTATTACTCATTTGGAACAAAAACTTCAACCAGGAACACGGAACACCTTGGTTTTCAACCTCATGCAAAAATTGAATTGCCTTTCTTTCAGGATGTTCGTCTTGATGGCTAATATTAATAGCTAAATATATGTGAAACATTCTTCAAAATACTTATTTTTGACATTTTATTTCAGATCAAGTTGAGGAACTATGGAATCAAAAAGAAATCCCAAAACAGTACTCAGCTGCTAATCATCTTGACCTAAATTGAGGCTTGGACTTCACTGATATTATTTTCCGTCATGCTGCTTCCAACTTTCTCAAACACTGCTTAGTCTAGTCATGAACCATTTCAGTTTCCACCACAAATTGTCTGCCTGAGATCCGGACTACATACTCGCCATGTTATTGAGTTGATGTTTCAAGAAATTGCTCGTTGCTCTCTGACAATAGGCAGGTCTGTACTATCTTGAATTATGACTTTCATGACCAAACCTATATTCTATTGATGCGAATTTTCAGTTTACACTGAGGTAATGATTTGCTGTCATTCCTACTGCTTTACCTGACATGCAGCCCTGGATAAAAAGTGAGCAGGTAAATTATTGTTCTTGATTATATTTTTCATTAGAACTGCCTCAAGCATTCCAGCTTCATCTCCTTGGCCAGTGTAGATTCATGATTCATCATTAAATATTACTTTCATCCAATCATCCACCCTCCATGATTGTTTCTCTTTTGTTTAGATGTTAGTGGTGGTTTTTGTTTGACTTTTTTGGATGTAAATCGCATCACAAACATGAACTTTTTTCTGATGTATTATATCCTGATGCTCTAAGAAATTCCATATTTTTTCATCTACTTGATCTGGAAAATAATACTATTAAATAAAAAAAATTTGCAAACTGGTCTGCATCATCCTCAATTCCATCTTTTTTTGCCAGGGGTTGTAATCCATCTTTGCAGGAATTCAGCCACAGAAGGAATTTAGCAATAGCACTGCATCCTAACCATCCACTTCCTGCAGGACGATGACCACTTCAGCCTGCTGGAGGTTCAGCTCGTCCGGCTCTTTAGGCATGTAGGCTTTGGAGGCCTCATATTGAGGCAGGTCTGAAATAGGCAAGAAAACACAAACATTTATTGTTAGTGTTGTAGATGTTAGTAAATATGTGTATGTATTTTAGTTGTAAGCATTACTGTCATGGCCTTGCTTTAAAGTCACTTTAAATAAAAGTGGGCCAGATATTTAAATGAAGACATCCAGATTTTGAAATTTAAATGATTATATTCACACTTACCATCTTTATTAAGGAGACTGTCTCCTTGCTTGTGCCTGCGCAGTGCAGTGACCCAGCGAGCTCTGTCCAGCCTGCAAACACAGGTGCTCTTACTCATTCAAACTCTTTAGAGACAGCTTTGTTTCTGACTTTGCTGTAGTACATCATACGGACAAAAGAATTGGGAAACCTGACCAATACACCAACAGGGACTTTGATGACACTGAATTCAAATACAAAGACTTTAAAATAGAATTGGCCCCCCTCTGCTGCTTCCACTCTCATTGGAAGGCTTTCCACAAGATTTTGGAGTTTCTGTGGGAATTTGTGCCTATTCATACCGTGGAGCATTTCCGGGGTCAAATACAGATTTTGGACAAGAAGGCCTGGCTCACAATCTCTGTTCTAGTTCATCCCAAATGTGTTGGATCTGGTAGAGGTCTGGGCTCTGAGGGCCACTCAAATTATTCCAAAAGAGCTCATCCAGCCATGTCTTCATGGACGTTGCTTTGTGCACTGGGGCACAGACATGCTGGAATAGAAAAGGGAAAACACTGCGTCCACAAAGCTGGAAGCATGGCTTTGTCCGAAACGTTTTGGTATGCTGAAGCTGAAATGGCTCAAACCCTGAAAAACAGGTGTGTCCCAAAACTTTTGTCCACATTATGCATGTTGCAAGGTTTCAGATGCTGGTTATTAATCACAATTGTCAGCAGATGGAGCCAGAGATCAAGTGTTTATGGACACTTACTTGGATTCTGCCACAAATGTCATCTGCTCACAGCGGCCCTCACTGTTGGGCTTCATGGCCAGCCGTAGGTAGAACTTAGAGTCGGCCTGCTCTTCTTCTACCTCCACGTTTTCCAGAGTGGCATAGTCAATCACCACAAAACTCTCCTCACTGTATATACGAGCACAGATTCAAGTTAATATATGCCTAAAGACAATCAGAATCAGAAAACTATTGATCCTGGAGGAAATCGCTCATCCTTGTTGCCAGGAGCATTATAGGAGGGGGGGACATATCCCCCCACAGTCCAAAATCATTTGTTTCGTCCCCTTACATTTTGTTTTCAGGACAAAAGCCAAGATTCTGCACACGCGCAATGCAAGGTAGTTAATCTTGACAACAGTAGCTTTTAGTTTGTTGACTTCCTCATCTGATCCGTCATTTCTATCCGTCTGACTCAAGCCCTTAATACATCTTTGTACCCCTAAAGGATTTTCCAGCCTAGAATAATAGTTCAAAATTCTGTTTGTCATTTTGTAGCACTGCATTAGTTCCCACAGTCTTATCATTTCTCACTATCAGAATCTGAAACATAGTACATTTTTATGTTTTTCAAAAATAGCCTAATTGTAACTTATTAGTGACTAACACACTTAAGTACAGCTAATCTCAATTGTTGTACTAAAACAAAATCATAAAGTACAAAATTGCCCACAAGGCCCTGTGACGGACTTCAGTGTAAGAATCGTATGGTTAGAGTCATGTAGGAATGCCAGGCATGCGTTTGCTAACCAACCCCCAGCTCAGAGCTGACCGTGAAGCCACTCATGTCTCTCTGCCTCTGCCACAGACCTCCTGTCCAATTGATAAACTTAAAAAATGGCTCAAAAAGATTAGCCATTTACCACTAAGAAGGTCTTCAGCTGGACTATGAAGTCCTGGCCTTGGCTGGGTGATGCACAAACAGTGTCTTTGAGAATGTAAACAACTCATTCCTGAACATTAGTTATTACTGCTGGTTTATAATGTATCTCCACTGGGCTTTTGGCCTCAAGCATTAATGAACACTGCAATTTATTTGTGTATTTTCATACATGATTCAGGAATGATTGTGTCTATTCGTGCTTAAGGCATCACATCCTGTTTACTGGGATTTTCAAGGCATGTGTGAGCATGTACATCCCTGTAAAATACAGTCTGAGAATGACACAAAACCCAAACATTACTCTTAGACTACATTTGAGCCCTCAAATATACCCAATTCCTCCCCTCTCTTCAAACCCCTGCCCAATAGGCACTCTAGAAAAGGTTCTATATTACATACCATTCTATATACACAAAATGTGGTCAGTAAGAGAGGTGGACATATATACTATAGATAAATAATTTAGATTACTAATTAACACACATCATGGTTTGGGGTTTTTCTCTATACCGGGTCTCTTATTGTACATAATAGTGATATATAGTGATATTGGACACGGCAAGACTATTGCACACATTCTAGCAAAACTTATTGTGCACAAGAATGTTAGAGCAGCAGGAGTAGAGGTTTGTTGTACATTAATATTTTGAGATTTTAGTTATTTTGGTCTTTCATTCTGGTCCACTTTTCATAAAATGTTCACTTAATGTAAATAACAGAAAAAATTTTTTCAGGGTTATGATACGATGCACTTTATGGTAAAACGAAGCAACCTATTTAAACAAAAAGCACAACGGACTTGCCTTTTTTTCTTTGTGACGATAAGCACATCATTGAAGAGGAACAGGTAATTGCTCTTGTGGCTGAAAGCCTTCCATAAGATACTCAGCTCATCCTGGCACATGGCCAGTCCCCCTCTCTTCAGGAGCCATCGAGAGGCCGAGACTAACGGGAACGGCTACAAACGCACACAGAGTGGAAGCACAGGTAAGACACTGAGAGATGTGAATGTGTGAGACATGTACGCAGGCTTGCCCTCACCCTAGTCAGTATTCAGGCATGAAGTTCGGTGCATCAGTCCTAAAATATTACATTTTCTGATCCTGATGTTTTTGAAGACCACAACAATTGATACAATACATTTTTTTCTTTAAGCAGCAAGCTTAAGATCGAAAATAAATGTGTAGGACAGTGTCTGCTTTAACTTCTGCTCTCTACTTCTGATTTTCTCCCTCACACAATGGAGTGAATACTTTGCAATGACAAATCATTTGCAGTTATTTCACTCCACTCTAGTTTGTGTGGCGGTCTAAATAAATAGTAGGGATGGCACAGTACCACTTTATCATACCCAGTTACTGCACTGTTACTGCAAACTTCAATGTCTGCCAATACTGATAGTAATCCAGTATTTGTTACTTCTGTTAAAAATCTAAGCTGTTAATAATACATTTGTCCTGATGTACTTTGTATCTTACATGGCCTCCTCATACCACTAGTGTGCGCCATTTAAATAAGAAAACTTGGGTTTCTACACCTATATAGTGGACAATTTGTCTATTAAAGAACTTTGTATTTACAGCTTAATCAGTGGCTCTGTGTTAGATATATACACTATTTAGTAAAGCCTGTATTTTAATTCCTGAATAGTGGACTTTGTAGGGAGTAGGGAGCCACTTGACGCACAGCCTGGCATCTGATTACTCTTGTCCTCGTCTGGGTATCTCTGGTTACGGTGTGTTGCTCAAAGCTGAGTTAAGCATTTACGTGATAGTTCAGGCTGTTTCTGTTCACATTAAAGTGATTTTGAAATTTGATTGATACCGAGATCAGCACACCCCTACTTAATAGTAGAGCAGTTTTCAATTTACATATCAAGTGGTTAGTGCTGTATTCCGCTTTAATGTGTACACAATGTTTAAAAATATTGGTATCCAAGGATACTTAGCTTAGTATTTTTGTACCAGACTGAAAAGAATATAAATTGTATTGTTCATCTCTATTTGCTGCTTTCGATCTGCACCGGAGCTACAAGGTTACAGCTTATCTCATAAAGCTCTGCTGACTTGTTAGCTACATCATCTTCATTGCTACAAAATATTAGTAGCAGAAGTTGATCAATGGCCTTTGTCCAAACTCTCTATAAATGTATGTACTGCAATTTAGGTTTTATTGCAACTGCTTGGTGTTTACAGTGAATTGCTGTAATTGCTATAAACAGGGCAGGAATCAAATTGTGTATGAGATGATTTCAGATGCCGCAGAGACCTTGATCTTTCCAAAATCCATCTGGTTCTGGATGGTGTACATTTGTTCCGTGTGTTCCATCCTCCGGGCGCCGTCATTACATTTCTTCACCAGCTGACCAACAAATAAACAAATCAAATAAGACAACCTTGTTAAACAGCCTTGAGCTCTCACTGGTGTACAGTATCACCAACCCCAGATGCAAATCACCAGAAACACAGTGTGCTCATTGTTTACGTTCATCTACACCATTTGGCCAGTAAAACTGTGGGTGATTTTGCATATCATATATAAACAATTTTGGTCAAAAGTTTTTAGAACCCAATTTTAGAAATTCAAGTGGTTCGATGTCTCATTGTTCATTTCACATCAGTCCACTCTGAATGACTTAGTCTAAACTAAAAAGAATTCCAGGGGTGAAACACTATGTAACACTTATCAGGCCTCTGGAGTTTAAACTATGTTTAAACCATCAGTAATTAGATCTTTTAGGACAAGCTGTTTTAATATATAAGCTTCAATTTGCAAGAATAAAGGGGTTGTGAACACAGACATTGTGAGCACAATGTACCTTGCTGATGGCCTTGAGTGCCCAACGAGCTGCGTAGTATTCAATCGTGTTCTTGGTGGTCTTCTGACAAATGGTCTGCATGAAGCACAATTTCAATCGCAGCAATGAATAACTACATACTACATGTGCTCCAACGGCAGTAAGTTTTTATTTATTAAGGCGGGCAAATCCAACTAAAAGCATGACTGGGTGTGTGATCTTAGAGTGGGGTGTCCTTACGTCCATTAACAGGGGCAGACGGGTGACCCTCTGCATGGGTAGAATGAGGAAAGAGATCATTGGTAGACCTCCACATTCAGGGCTGCCCTCAATCTTCTTCAGTTCCTCCTTAAAGGCCATATTACTTGCACTGCAATCACAGAAACACACACGGGACTGCATTAAGGCTGTGTGGTATATGATTTGTTAACTGATATTGTGATAAATGGCTTTGCAAATAGCCATTTTTAAAATCATTGTACCTAAAATATAACAAGAGCTATTCATTTTGTGATATGTTCTTCATTTACCAGTTTATTTTTTAGGGGAGTCCCACTTGTTATTTAATTTTTTACAAAATTCCTTCCTACATTGTTCAGACATAAACAAAGCCATTCACAACAGTTTGAGGTGAAATGTGTTGCTCTACAAAACTGGCTAACTCATAGAGGTGGTGACAGCACCCCCAGGTCTGGGAAGTTTAATGTCTGTTAGTGATGCTGTTTGTTTCCCAGATTTCCCACAATTTTTTGTGAAAGGCACCATTTCTATTGTATTTCACCAAATCAGATATAGACATCAGATATCTAAAGATTTTAATTCCTCTACAACCTAACTCTCAGAAAGCTATTATAAAGAATGGTTATGGATGTGGTGTCCAAAACATTATTTTACAACAGATTTGAGAAGGTTTCAACCTAAAACATATTTAATACACATTAATGGCACAGGGTGTATGCAGGGCAAAGCAGTCTCCTAACCCTGATCATTTCACATGTCACATATAAAACCTCAGAAGACAAATATGGGTTCACTGGTCATTTTTATTGTAAATCAAATGACTACCTTGCCATTGTAGACATAGCAACGAGCAACGTCTGGTTCTTATCACTACCAATATAAAGAAATCAGCAATTCAGTGAGGTTCAGTATAAAGCATCAGTTCACACCAAACCACTCGGAATGATTTTGCTTGTCGTTACTAAATGATGCACAATGATGCAAATCTGTGGAAACACCCTTTAATATAAGGCATTTTACTGTATATTTGCAAAATGTATTTACAATGTAATAACAATACTTGCACTTCGTCTATCTCAAGCAATTATTATTGCTGTATTGGAGCCACACATGGGCCAAAAGAAAATCTTTCAATATTAGCATTAAGCTACTGCAATGAACCATTACACAGCTAATCAGTTTCTTTTAGCTCTATACATGACTTCTTATGAGTCAGTATTTATATCTTACTGGCAGATTCTTTTTTCCAGTCATTTTTTCCAGGAGAGCTGATCTATAACATGTGTTTGCTTACAGTAGCTTCTGCAGTGTTCTTTGCTGGAAGGTTTCGTTGGAGCAATAGACAATGTACGGCTCAAAGTGGTTACTAGCGTAATCCTGTACGATGTCACTGATGTCCCGAATTATGGGGTCCACCTGGTGACGTCTCTCAAGTTGTTCAAAAAACCTAAAAGAAAATATGAAAGCAAAAAGTGAAATTTGTCCAAAGGAAAAGCACTGAAAAATGTATATACACCTTAAAATTAGTTATTGCTCACAAATTCTGTTTATACCCCTAAAATTACATAAAGAATATGTGCACTATTTGCTGTGACGTGCAACATTCTATGTGCAATACTATGTAATGCTCTTACGAGGTCTCAATATCATGTGCAATACTGTCCTCCACATGGCTTTAATCAATGCATCACGATCACAATATTATGCGCAATATCAATACTGTCCTCTAGATGGCGTTACTAATACAACGTGCAATATCTCTATTAAAAAAATTTTCTTTCTTTCAGCAAATCTTTATTTTATTCAGATTAAATTTATTTTTCTGGGTTTATTTTTTTATGATTTTATTTTGACTTGTATTAGACCTGATTTATTTATCCTGGTATAGTAGTATAATCTTATTCTTACTTTACATTATTCTGGTGTCTCGTGTTGGTCTGTGTCTGTGTGATGTGGCGGTCACCACAAAATCTGTCCTTCTGGATACATAAAGTTTTCTGATTCTGATTCTGATTCTGATATCACATATGTGCTTGTAGTAGATGCTATATTAATAACACCCGAAGCCACAGTTGTGAGTACAGTCTTGCTATGTATGTGTCATGTTTCTAGAGAAATGCCTCAAACTTGCAGATAACAAAATTAAATGTGAATATCATTTTGTTAACTATGTAATGAATTCTGTGAACATAATTCATGAACTATCTATGTAAACAATTTTGGAATTGCATTTAAATTATATCTAATGTGTGAATGTTTTGTTAGCAGTACTTTGTACAGTCCTGTGTAGGACTGTAGGCACAGTGACATTCTACTAAGGCTTCTTTCCCTTGTTCCCTCCCTAGATGGCAACTCCCAGGCTGAGAAAAACAGCTCCCATGTCCACACACACAGTTTAATCTCACACACACTGCCCTCCTGCTGGCGATATGCTTGACAGACCAGCTATGCATCACCTGGCTTGGAACAGAGCGCTGGCATTGCAAATATTCTTTCAGATGGCTGATACAAAATTAGGCTAGTTTCTGTCATTTCAGAGGCAGAGTAAAGACCGCATCAGTGTGGAGAGAGACAGAAACATGACTCCAACCATGGCTGGGTTGCTAAACCAGTCTGACTAGCAGGCCTGGACAAATCCTTTGCTGAGGAGAATGCCTCAAGCGTTGGAGTAAAACATGCTTGAACGTGAGAGTGACACACTGAGTGTGTGAAAAACCTTTTACCTGTAGTATTTGGATGGAATTGTATTTAATTTTTGTAAGAAAAACTAACTATTAAAGGCCTTAATAAATACAAGACCTGTACAAGAGTCGTGTAGATTGTAAACATTGCTGTAAAGTACACAGTTCACCCCCTAGTCTGTGTATGGAAAATAACAGCGAAAATAGGCCATGCCAAAATTACTGTGTTTGTGATGTCAAGACACCAATATTTTTATATATATATCTATATATATATATATATATATATATATATATATAT
>JBBMFX010000016.1:3552874-3566056 GCA_037832545.1 Rhabdalestes septentrionalis | reverse complement strand
TGTCTCTTCATTTTCGTTGACTAAAACGAGACGAGACGTTATGTATCTAGAGTGGACAAAAGTTTTGGGACACCCTTGTTCTAGATTTTCCTCTTTGAAAATTGGGTGTGTCTTATATTCCGGAGCGTCTTATAGGCCGAAAAATACGGTATATCCATTTTTTTTTACCTCATGTTTTTTACCTCAGTTCCGCTCGAGCTGCGTCGCTGCGCAACCAGTTGTTGTGGAAGGATAGAGCCGAGCAGAGCCGAGCCCATTGGACTGTACCTTTCCTTGTATATACGCAAGTTATTATATTAATATCATAAACAAACGATTATTTGACTAATGGCTTAAATGCGGGAGTGTTAGTCGACTAGGAATATCTTTAGTCGGGGGCAGCCCTAGTTGATAAAAAAAACAGGAATAAGATTGATAGTTCCCACAATCGAGTGTATTCACTGGTAAAAATAATGAATTGCATGAACATCTTCTGATGTTGACTATACCTGCATGTGAGCATTTTCAGCAACTCAATAAATTACACATTTACCACCACCAGTATTTATACCTCGAGATCAAACAATGACAATTATTATAACCCAAGATAATTACTATTCTAGTAAACTACCAACACTTTTACTACTACATCTACATCTACTGAGTCTCTTACCTTTTCTGTTCCCTGCCCGTCCAGGTGTAGATAAGAGACATTAGAAGATTATACGTATATGAATTGCAGTGCATGCACTAACCTACGTGGAAAACACTACACAGGGACACTTTAAGACACATTCGGAGGATAGGCAATCTACACAATCCACAACACCTATATCTTCAAGTCAACAAAGACAGAAAGAGTCGCGGAAAGACAATCCCTGTTGATTTAAACCAGCACAAACCCTGATAGCATCAACAATACAATCAATACTTCGCTCAAAAATGCCTATGTGGCTAATAGTGAATGAAATAATTTAGTTATAAGTTACCAAGATTAGTTCTGAAGAATAAATGCATTCTCAATTAGCAACATCAATATTGTGAGCAAAGTATTTCTTTAATAAACAGTGCATACAGTATTTAGTTAACAGTATACAGTATTCAGGTTAAAAATAAGTCCACAGCCATAATGTTAAAGGAGCAGTCAGAAATATATTAATGGTTTGCTCATTTGTTACAGTTCTGACAAAACACAGTATGTTCAAATCTACATAAAAGCAAACAGGGCAGTAATGGCTGTCCTCCCTAAATATTAGAATATTCAAGTACTTGATCATTTGTATTTGTATTTGTAAATTTTTAACTGCAATGGTAAAGTTCAGTTGTAATTGTACATTTTATTGTATATTTGGTGTTCAAAAGTTACGTCTTTTTTTTCTAGCATTATATAGCATATTACATTTGAATATGTTACTAGAATTTACTACATGGGAAAAAAAACTGAAAATCGTAACGCTCTTCACCATTTATATTGAAGCTAAAACAGCAGAGATTCTGAGAAACCACTCATGTGGGAGTGCTGTCTGTTTTCAGATGATGAGTGCATAGGCTTAATGCAGAGGCTGTTTAGGCGTGATTAGTTGATTAGTTTGAGAAATCATCTATATAGTAACCTTTATCCAAGTGCCACTAAAATCAAGAACTACTTATTCACATACAATTGTGGTTTCTATAGCAACATATGGCACACAAGAAGCTGGGCACTGTGGTTAAATGTAACAAATTGTTTAGCGTAAGGCAAGTGCTTGTTTGGAAATACCAACAATTCAAAGCCTGTATTGTTGATTTCGGGTTAACACTAATCCATATAGGGTCTGTATTTGTTGACTCAAAATGATATATATATATATATATATATATATATATATATATATATGTATGGAGGGAAGCTTTGTCAAAGGGCACCAATCAGCAGCAGGGAGAAATAAATACCATTCTTGGATTGGCTACTTTCAAATCTGAGTAAAGCCGCATTTCACCATCCCAAGATAAGCTTTTGTTGTGTTTCTCTCCACAGTACCAAAACATTTATCTGGAAATGTAGTTAAATTTATGTTAATATTTACGATACAAAATGTGTAAATGATATTTTTCTTAACATCTTAGCACTTAAATGTGAGAAAACGTATATACTGGCGTGAAAAAAGCTGTGAGGTCCAGGCCTCGCACACTAAGCCTCAGTCTCTGTTGCTTATCGTTAATGTTTCGGCTCAGGGCTTAGCATCCCTGCACGAAGACAAATGGCTGTTGCAACCAAGGCACAGACCTCACAAAAGTTTGTTGTTTTTTTTAATGCGGTGAATATCTGCAGTTTCTACTTTTGTGCGGGATTTCACCGAACAATTATTCGTTTAGCTAATATATTTTATAAATCAAAATCTGTGTTATATATATAAATAAATCATCTGTTGCTCCTTAAACAAGTGGCAAGGCATTCAGTTTAGACTGAAGAAGAAGAAGAAGAAGAAGAAGAAGAAGAAGAAGAAAAGAAAAATAGAATAAAAACATGCTATGCCAAGGAGAACAGTCCTTCTCTGCTTGACTTTTTTTTTACTCACTTCTCTTCATCCAGTTTCTTCTTCATGATGTCTCTTCTCCAGGCAGGCATAGAAGCTAGACGGGCAGCCTCTTCCTCAACCTACCAGAAAGAGATAAAAAGAAAGAGAGAGCAGCCAATGAGGTGACAGAAACTTCGCCCACTTTTTGCTAGCCATGCCACATTTGAGAGTAGCTGTTAGGAAAAGCTTGTGGTTCATAAGGCCTGTGACCTTGATTAAAAACAGATTCAGGTGATGTACACAACCACAGAATGATTCTTGTTTGCAAAGTTAATGCTGACGTGCAATATTATGTTCAAGTGTTGGCTCAAATAATTGTGCTTTCTTTGTTTCAGTAGAAATAATTGGTTAGTGCGATTTGCAAGCTATGCTATTATTTGCAAATGATTGCAAGAAAGCACTGGTAAGGTGCGATTACATTACAAAAAGGGGACATACTTTCCCCACACTTAAGAGTTGGAACAAAGCTGGGACAGAGAACTCAGTTCACCTTTAGAAAATGAATGGTGTTACATTTGTTAACCAAAAAAAATTCGACAATCAGGGTACACTCAAGGGAATACATTTCATTTATGTAACATCGCCATTCATGTAAATAGATTTGAACAGTTTGTTAGTCAAATGACCTCCTTTGGGTTCTTTCTTCAGTATATTTCCACAGGCTCAGGCCCAAAGATTCACAGAAGAGAACATAGAGAAGATAAATGATAAAAATAATTTAAAAAAACAAGTCTGCAGGTGAGATGTGGCATCTCCTAAGAGAAACATTATCTCCTGTAGCCTTACAGATCGTAATGAGAGGCCAGGACAGGAGGTGGCCATTTTGAACGTCTCATTTTCCTCTCGCAATAGATTGATTACTGTGCTCCCATGGAGTCGCTTCTCTGGCAAAGTCCCCAGTATCCAGGCAAGCTAACCTACACCTTAATATTTAATCACTCCCTTGGGAATTATGCCCCGAGAAAAAAAAATATGAACAAAGGAGAACGAATAAAGGTGCTTGATTGATGAATACTCTAAGAAAGTGAATTCAACCTTTACATTGCTGTCTCAATATGTCATTTAGGCACCTGGAGAGAGGCCATGGGCTGCGTTGTAAGCCTTGTAACTGGACATGCCTTTTCCATAAATTAGTAACTGTATTTGTTTACTTAAGTTTGTTTCCCAGTCTTGAGGAAGCTATGCATTAAATAATTTGTTATCCCATACCTGACATTAATATGTAGGGACTTGGGTTCTCATGAGTCAGGAAGAAGTTTTAAAGAATCAAAGTGAAACAAGTCATGATACCCTTCACTGCATCTCATTTACAGTTTAACATATCAGAGGCTAATTAAGCAACAAAAACTAACAATAGTAACACTAAACACTAGTAACACTGTTCAGATTCCTCGCTTTGTGGTCTTGATTTCATCTTTACATGCTTTACATGCCATTGTAGCAAATGTTTACCTAGTTGGTCTCAATAAAATTAACCAAAAAAAAAAGAAAACAAACAAACAAATAAAAAACCCAACTGCCAATTATTTGTATTAAATAGTTAAGTTCTGCCTGTGCACCCCTATTAAAAACCCAGTGGAAACAGATTTGCGTTCTATGCCACTCTTCTGGATCCCTGACCAACTGCTGCCAAAACGTTAGTCTCTGCACGAGGCAACCTCCTTATGATGGTGCTAAGCTGTGGCAACAGGTGACCATAAGAGGTTTATTTCAACAAGCCCTGAGAGTTATTTTTACTGTCAGGTGACTACATTCAAACTGTAATTAGATTGTATGTTACACACTTCCAGCAACATTGATGACAGCTTGCAGACTAAACAAGCTTCTTTATTTCTGGGTAATTAAAGTCTGGATAAGTACTGTATTTTATATTCACTTCCATTTTCCATTTTTGTCCATAATAATTACTGACAGTTCAAGCAACCATTAGTAATTGGGAACCGATCAGTTGAAAGCATCCTGAATAATTTAGAAAATGATCATGTCATCCTAACTTACACTGATCATTAAGAATGTTTTTTGATTTTTGATCTATTGTTCCAACATAGACATATACTGTACATATGTTTAAAATCTTTCAAATGCTGAAATGTCATTAAATAACAACAAAATACACATTATTCTGTGTTTTATTGATTACTGAAAAAGGAAACACTTCAAACATGAGTAAACTTTTAAACAAAATGTCCTATGTTCTAACAAAAATGACCTTGTTAAACACTAAGAATGTTTTTGGGTGCCACAACCAGCATTAAAAACTCTTAAAAACAATTACATATCAAACAACTTATTAAACGCCATCTAATTAAACAGTAAAATATGTGAAATATTGCTAATCCTCAAACAATGACAGTAATTATTTGATTTGGAAATGAATAGCTTTTTCCCAGAACGGGCTTATGTGGCCTTGGCCAACCTTAAACACAGCAAAAACACTTGAGATTCCTGGGATGGGTATCAAATAACAACCAGTGTGTATTATATGACCATGTTCCTACTAAAAACACTCCTTTAGGGACAAGAAACATCACTGTTATATCACGGCTTCAGTAAGCTATCCTTGGTTGTCATTGGATTTATGTGTAAACAAGTTTACACATTGAAAAATTTTATATTCAAATAAAACAATTATTTAAAACTAGATGACCTACAAACCAAAATAACTTAAAATACTTGCATGAATGACAAAGAACAATATTAAGGTTTTCAATTTCATTATTTTTGATCTATTGATGGAAGTTTAAAAAACATTAGCATTACACATTGCTATGATTGTTGCTCTGACATTCACCAAATCTATGGGAATAAAGAGATTACCATAGAATCCTATAAATAATTATATCTTATTCTATCCATGGTTTGTATAATATGTATTTTATTCTATTATGTGTATTATTAAGATTTGCCTTTTTTTTTGTTGCAAATCTTCAAATACTTCATCCAGCCAAACTGTAGTATTAAGAAATCAGGATGGAGGTTGTATAATTTATCAGCCTCTGATTCATATGTGAGTTTTGAAACCCCACAAAATCCCACACCAATATAGCCCTGTTTGAACGCTGGCTTTGCAGTTTGCAGCAGTGTTCTTTTTACACTACCGATGAAAGGATCTTTAGGAGAGATGCTGCTCTGGTCTCACCAAAATAAGCCTTTCTTCCTCTTATATGCCTTATTTTAAAAAAACTTCTTTTTTCCTGTTTGCTTTAACCATCCATCAGATATCAAACAACTCCGCTTCTTTTTCCTTCCAAAAGGCAAAGCTTCGCTCAATATATCTGATAATTTCTTCATTGCTGAACTCTTTCAGTTCGTAAATAAGCATTATAGAGTTCTCATTTGGCTCTTCTGTAGGTTCTGCTGTTTCTTCTGCGGGTGTGGGGTTTTCACACATGGGACTTTCAACTGTCACTTCAACGGCTGCCACATCCTGTGGACCTGCAACAATCTGTGCTGCTGTATCCTGATTCAGTACCTGAGTATCAGTGCAGTCCTCTATGACAGACTCACTGGTCTGCTGTTCAGTGTCTGCTGATATCTCCTGAACACTCTCTGATATGTCCTTTACAGGCACCTGTGATAAAAGTTGGTCAGAGTCCTCGACCAAACTTTGTGAAGGAGTTTTTTCCATGAAAGATGGACAAGCTTGTACTGCATCTCGCCCATTTGTTTCGACAGTGTCTTGATCTGATGAGAAAGATGTTGCAAAGGCTTTCTCAGATATGTGTGGACCAGATGTCCTTTGAACCTCCTGATATATTTCTGGAGGCAGTATCCTCTCAGCTGCCTCCAGTAACCCTCCCCCCTCTGCGTTATCACCAAAGTATTTCAACCTGATGTCCTCAAAGCCATCTAACCAGTCACGGTTCCCTCTCTCAATGCTTTCAATCACTTCACGGTGGAACTGGCGAATCACTTCCCAAGAGTGGCTGCCAAGTCGGTCGAACATTTCATAGCATAATAAGTGTCTGAACCTGCGTTCACTGCGAGACATGTTCATCTCAAGAAGCTGGAAGTAGCCGAGCATGAAAAGGTCTAGGGTCAGACTATCATAATGGACTGGAGAGCCATTTATATGGGGGAGGAAGTGCTCAGGCCAATAGATCATCCGAGCACGACTGAGCCGACGGATCTGTCTTGTGGGTACCTGGCTCATAATGGTCCTCCAGTGGCCGAGGAGATTTCCCACCACCTGCCTCTGTTTCATGAAGAGCAGTAGATCATCTTCAGTTTGCAAGGCGTCATCCAACTCAAACTGATTACTGTTATACTGGGAGGGATTTTCCATGACAACACTCCCTTGGCCTGAGTACTTGGGTCTGTAGGACTCAGTCATGGTGTATTTCCTCCAGTGTTCCAAAAAGAGGAACACAATCCTCTCCTTCCGCATGTCAATGGACTCCTGAACATAACTCAAGTCCGTCTGCACCTCCAGGGTGCGTGTAAGGTGGTCTACTTTCAGTGCAGACTCACTAGTCGTTAGAGGGTGTGCAAGGTTATCTATACCAGCTTGGTGGACACCCTCAGGTCCAGCATATGTCAAAGATGCACACGATGATGTTATAACAGGTTCATCCACTAATTCCAAGCTTAAGTCATGCTCTGGTAGTAAAACATCAGTGGCATGAGATTGGACCTCGCAGGAAGTGAAGAGCAGTTCATCTTCCAGGATGGGCTCAGGAGAAAAACTGCATTCGCTCACCACTGGAAGGGACATTTTCCGTTTGTACACTCGGTTCATTTTGTCGTCTTCATATTTTGAATGGCTCTGAATCTCATAATTGGCCTTAAGATTTTTCACTGACACACCACACTGCTTGATCTCTTTCTCCACCTCCTCTCGAGTTGAGAAAGACTGCGATCTGCCAATACTGCCAGAGTTGACAGAAGCTGCCTGGACCTTTATACCTTTCAGACCTTCATATGTAAATCCTTGATTAATCATATCCAGGATGTCAATCTCCTTACCACCCAATGTAGCAAGGAGGATGGCCATGCTCTTCAGAAGTGTAGAGATTTTGCTACACCAGGCAGGAAGATCCTCTGCTTGCCCATGGACCTGTTTAGGGTTGACTGAAAAATGCTCATGGTTCAGGGCGGCCGACACGGGAAGAAGTTGCTGTAATTCCTTCTCAAGCTGTTCCAACTCTTTCTCTACTTCTGTTACTTTGTGCATGACTTGCAGGTTCTCAATCTGTTTTTCGATACGAATGAGGTCACCCTCAGTCATCAGTTCACCAAATGGACCCAGTATAGCATTGTGTGCATGGGAGTAATGCCAGTCTTGAGCCTGGTAATATCCACTGGCAGCAAACTAAATCAGGGTCAGAGGAGGAGACAGAGAGGGACAAAAACAGGGATGGATTGTTCTTCAGCCTGAAGGTCCACGGCTTCTCACACATGCTTAATGCTTCTTCACCGCAAACCTTTCAAACCTTACATGGATTTAGTGGTGCAATGGTAACTGCCTTTTTATGAATGAGATGAGATGATGAGCTGTGGACTTTGACAAACTGCACTTGCTGAGGATCTCAATACAGTATGATTAGCGTGGTAATAATCGTAAAACTTCCAATTTTAGATATTGTTTTAATGTCTGCTAAATTTATTTCAAATTCTCGACCTTGAGTACTTATTCAGAATCTGTAATCTGGATTAGGGACCAAGTATTTAAGAGTACCTATCATTCCACATAGTTAATCTATTCCACCAGTCATTCACTTGATACAAGTTTACTCTTGACAGTCAAAGTGTCCTTGAATGGAAAGGCAACACATGTGGAATGACAAGTGATTCTAAAAGACTTTTGTCTGAAGCCAGTTCTTGAAAAATGTAGGAATGAAGTGAATTGAGGGAAAAAAGGAGAAAGTATAAAGATGTAACTGCATTCCAAGGCATCAGCTGCAGTGTGAGGGGGCCTTGCATCACACCACTGAATCCCCATGTAAAAACATAGAGCTGCCATGCACCATCACCAATACATGTGCATTATTATAACTTCAGTAATATCACCCTCCATACTACTTTGGGATGATCACAGCAGCTCCAAAGTGCACACAGCATCACACTGTGAAAACTCAGTCAAAAGATGCAAAACACATGCATAAGAGTGAAAAACAACCATACTGATTCACAGGAAGAAATAATACATGGAACTAACCAGCAAAGTCAGTCAAGGGCCTTTTAAAACAGTGAACTTTATTGAAGCTGTACTAAATCCTATGCATTGAATCTTCTCCACTGACCTCTGAAGACTAGGGCCATTTGTTACTTATGATTGTTGCTCCTAAAATGTGATTATTTTCATTGTATGTTTGATTGTGAATGGAATTAAAGCACAGGAAGTCACAAATGAGAATGTTGCAGTATCATACATGTCAAACAGTTAAACCAGTTTGTCATCACTGAACAGTGACAGGTGTGTTTATTTAATATGTAAAGAGAACTGGAACACTCTGTCCTTCAGATCCTAGACCAAGTAAACACCACAAAGGCACAGAACCAATGCAGGATGGATAATTACCACATGCTCTTCTAATATAACACCTCTGATAGTGTTATCCAAAACAGAATGCAATGTTCTTGCAAACAGACATCTTCCACACACTAGCAATCTTCACAGGTAAGGTATCCAACCAGTTTTTAAATATAAATGCCTATCTACTTAAGCATTTATTACAGTCTTTTCATAGTGATTAACCAAACAAACGACACAAACTGAATGTAATACCGTTTTTTCTAAATACAAGCTTTAATATCTCCTTTTCTTATCTTTTCTTAAATGATTAATGTCAGCACTGATCATTATAGATTTTAACATAGACTATATACTACAAAGCTGAATATTGACTTAATAACAAATGTTTTTAGTAACAAACATTTTGCAGATACCAAACAAGATCACTTATTTTTGCTTTACACTAGATTCAAACAAAACGAAGATAAAAACAGAATATAATTCAAAATGATCATTTGGTGAAGAGAAATGTACACACACACACACACCACAGCAAAATGACACATCACAATATCGCATCCTCCATGGAGTCACTGGAATTGAAATGACTGAAATTGAGATGTTTTCTAAGGATTTTTGTAACAAATTAGCCAAGAATATTATTTGAAAAATGGAATTATACCATAGAACCACTGGAGGATAACTATGATTAAGCTGAAAAAGTACTTCTTTGCCAATTGCTTTCCTAGTTTTAAGAGTGACTGCAATCCCTAACTACATACTGAGATATTGTATTTAAACAGGAAAATAGATGGCATATCTTTAGTACCAGCATTAATGGTTTAGAGAATTTGAGTATTGGAATCTGAAGATATCTAGTGTTGCTAACCCATCTAAAGTTATAGCAAACAGCAAAGACATATTCTCAGCTTTTCACGCAAAACCATGTTTTTTTCACACCCAAAACCCATTAACTCACCTTCCTCTTGTTCTCCTCTTCCTCTTGCATCTTCACTTGCAATTTCCTCACCATCACCTGCCTTTTCCACTCCGGGATGGCTCTGCCCTGCTCATCATGGGTGGGCACCAGGGCCTCTATATCCACCAGGCTAGATTTGCGCATCTGAGCGGATGCACCATTGCCGTTGATGACCGCGGGCAACTGATCACAGCTCTGTGATGTGGAAAGGTTCCGGGGGGAGCCACTGCGAGCTGTGGGAGAAATAGAAGCAGGTGGCGAGGTAGGTGGTGGGGACGTAGGCTTTGTTGATGGGACTGCGTTGGACTGTGGTTGCGGTTGGTTTTGGGCTTGAGGCTGGGCTTGAGGTTGGGCTTGAGTCTGAGGTGGTGACATTGGACGTTCTCCCTAGAAATGTAAATATGAGCGGAATTGAGCGGAATTTTACAAAATATTTTAGTTTGAACATAATGATAAAAATATTATTGTTAGAAATGACTACATTTCAGTTCTGGGCAATACATTGCCTGAAGTGATTTTGATACACCTTGAATTTATATCTTAACAAATTTATGCTTATGAAAAAAATTGTCATTTCTAAATAATTTCAATGTTAACAATTGATTGTTAGGTTCCTTGTGTATTAAGAGAAGAAAACAGAATAAGGCGCACAACTGAAACAAGATTTTGTAAGACAGCCTTTGGGTAGATGGTAATGTTACAGAAGAAACAGTTTGACAAAATATTGATATTTTACATTTCATTAACATGAGTAGACCTTCATAGCTCACAAATGCAACTAATTCCACTTTTTCCAAAGGCCTCATTTTTTGGTAGAGCCTGTCCAAGCATTACAAACATTGTCATTGTCTTCACAGTTGTAAATCATGCATTTGTAGAGGTAAAAAAAACAAAACATCTATTCAGTAGTCTGACTGTGTTATTCTGGGTTGTCATTAAGTTAATGCCCTGTATCAGTCACCGGGTGCAGTAGTGAGATATATTTGAGAACAATAGACACTCAAGTAATGCAAAAATGATAATATAATAATCATATAATCCTATCTGTAAGTTATCCAATTTAACCAACAATGAGATTTGGTATTTTTAACATCTCTATCAAATATTTTCAACCACACTCAGTTTGTATCTGAGCATAATTCGTGTTTACTATTGATGAATTATCGGTTGGCACAAAGGTGAACTCAAATTAATGAGCAATGCAAGTTACTGTATGTATGCCACAGCAGTTTGCATGTTTTGTGCAAGATAGGACAACACTTACATTGTTCCCTGTAGAGCTGCTGTTGGAAAAGACTGTTGTGTAGCCTTTACTGTGTGGTGTGGGCTTCAGACTCTTCCCAGCTTTGATTTCGGCCAGAAGTTCAGAGTTATCTCCAGTGGGGGACATCATGTTGAAGGACTTAGTGCCTAAGACGAAGAGAGACGTAATGTGAGACAGGCAAGTGCCGAAGAGAGAGTGATAGAAACAGAGAAAGAGAGAGAGCGTGCAAGCGTTCTATACAATTATCCTGTAAAAGTAAAAATAAACATTGAATAGGATTGATAAACTTACAAAGCACTTGATAACAATAATGCATAAAAACAACAATGAAGAAAATCACTCAAATCTGTTAAGTGAAAAGGAAGTTTAAACTTCAAATTGTGTTCAACATAATTATTCCGCAGTGCAAGGATTGTGGCACTTGGCCGATTGAACCCCAAAAAATATTAATGCAATAATAATATATTTTAAAAATATATATTAATAAAATAATCATTGTGCAACATCACACAGTTACATATGAAATACATTTCTTTCCAAACGAATACTTTGTTCTTAAAATATCTTAATTAATCTTGATTAAACACGAGATTAAATCATAATCTTCTTACGAAACTCTATTCAGTTCTGCAAGTTTTAATCACATTATTCATTTCCAGGTCTGGAACAATAGACACTTGTCTACAACTTGCACTGAGAATGTAAAATCCTACAACAATGTACAACTGTGTTGCACATTCATTTAGCATTTCACATGAATTTTAACTTAGCAAAGAAACAAAAATGACGATATTAAAGATGGGTTTCTTACATACAATAAAGTCTGGACAAATAACCATCACAAAAAAGCAAAATCAATGTGGCAACAAATCAAAATAAAACTGATAAAAAGCTAAACTCCTTATTTCATTTTCCATACACCAGTGTTAAGGCTTCTCAATCTTTCTTCGCACCTTTCTACATCATTCCCTCTGTTCTCACATTAAAACAAGTTACTCACATCCCTGATACCAAAAACCAGCACCTTACCTGTTGATATTGAGATCCTCTGCGACTTCCTGAAGGTGCACACTATCTGTCTTTCATAACTAGCACTACAATCAAGCAAATTTCAGCTGTAAAACTTGTCTCTGCTTCAAGATCAAACCACCAACTACCACTTCTGGCGTGTCTCTCCGACTCTCCGCCTCTCCGCCTCCCCCCTTTCTGAAAAAAGTGAGTGTGGGTAGTGCAGGCCCAGCGCAGTCGGGGGAACTCCAAAGAGATCAGCGCTAATTGACTTGGACAGTGGACTGCTGCCAAATTGGAAGTGGATTTTGAGTCTACTCTCTAACTCCTCTCTCTACATTTTCACTGGCTTTGCCCCTCTCACGCACCCACCTTCTTTCTCTCATCGCCTCTGTTCACGTCTCACAATTCTGCTTTTGCTTCACTGCCTCCCACCCAATCAGTAACCCCTTCCTCACTTCATAAAGCACACTAAGCAGCTGCACTGAGGGGATTAGTAGAAAAGCAAAGTGTCAAATCGTCCCATAGGGGAAAGCTGGAGACACACACGCACATTCACATAGACACGCACGCACACAGGTTCTTGCTAATGAGCAGTTCGCACACACAAATACGCCCACACACATGCTCACATAAACCTCAGGGAAGCCGCTTGGCCAAAAATAAGCAATGTAGATGTATACATTTAGGCTAACAGTCTTTAAAAGCAGATATGTAAACTATACGCACAGCAGCTCCAATTAAAAAAATCCTTTAGGTTTACCGGGGACATTACTTTTCACATTCTTTTAGTATTTCCATTTGGGAAAATGGAAATGAGAGAATCTCTGTCTTAAGACAAAAACATAGCTTTAAAGGGACAGTTTACCCAAAAATGAAAAATTGATGTTTATTTGCTTACCCCCAGGGCATCCAAGATGTAGTTGTTTCTTCAGCAGAA
>JBBMFX010000016.1:3537270-3550331 GCA_037832545.1 Rhabdalestes septentrionalis | reverse complement strand
TCACCTACATCTTGGATGCCCTGGGGGTAAGCAAATAAACATCAATTTTTCATTTTTGGGTGAACTATCCCTTTAAATAACTACACACTGGGACTCAGTGGTGGTGCTGGTGGTAGGACTCGAACCTGGACCTCATGGCAGGTATCCTACCCACTGACCCAGCTCCACACCAGAGAAATTGAATTCACTTTTGCAAACCACACCTTTTACTTTTTGGTCTTTTTGTGCAGTTTTCAAATTAATCGCGCGATCAATTTATTTTAAAGCGTTATAGAAAATATATTAACGCAAATATTTAACGCGATATTTTTAAAAGCACTAATTATTATACATGGGTTCAACTGACATGACAAACTTGCAGTCACAATCAGTTCTGGTTTTAAGTAGCTAAAATTGATTTAAAATATTGGCCAATATAATTTTATAAGGTATGTAGTCCAATTATCAATTTGCTGACAAACATTTACTTGCCATTCTGTTCTCAGATTCTCTCAATTTTCTCTTTTTTGTCTTTTGTTTTTGCAGTTTTTCACTTTCCTCCACAATATAAGCATGACAAACTTTACCCACTAGTGAGGACTACTCCAATCACACAATGATACCAACACAGGGAGGATGACAGCTTCCAAATTCTCCTTCATAGTCATGTAAATTTGAACAGCTTCTTAGACAACATCATTGGACAGCTCAACACACTTGGAGGACAACTATAACAACATGGAGAGAAAGGAAAGGTAATTATATCCACCCAGACAAAGCGAGGCCAATTGTTCTCTCATAAAGTACCATAACAAAAACAAATACCTCCAGTGTTCAAGAGACTTGTTCAAATTATACAAAAAAGACAATCATGCTTGGAGACACACTCATGGCAGTCCTTAATGAAATGAAATCAGAGGGCTGATCTCCGACAAATCTTACTCAGTATTATTGGTCCATGCTCTCTTGAAGGGGCAACGGAAGAAGGAAAGACACACATATAAATACACACACAAACACACACCTGAGAGAGAGAAGTGTGGTCTGGTGGGAAATAAATACTTACTCTTCCTCTGTCGGAGTGAATCTGGAGCAGGAGGGACAGAGGTGGAGGAAAGATTCCCTCCTTTAGAGTGATTGCATAGAAAAAAGGAACAAGAAACAAGGACAGGACATGGGCATAAGAGAAACCAGCAAGGAAAACAGATTCCACAGCAAAGGAGTAGCGCAGGACAGCGCAGAAATAATAGAAATGAGAGGTTGAAGTAACGGCACATGTATCAATGAAAAACAAAGATGAGGATGAGCAAATGGAGGAAAACAGAGGAGTGAACACAAAAAAGTAAAAAAAACAAACAAACAAACATCCGTAATTAGTAAGTGTCATATGTGTTTTGTGTAAATATGCAGAAAGTTGTGTCTGGTGAAATGTTAACTTTTTAAGGTGTTAAAATTATATTCCTTTTTTCAAGAAATGCATAGTCAAATTGTAACATTTTATTTGATTTCATCATTTTGGTACATGTACTAAAAAAATATTTATGAAATACATGTACACAGTAGAGAAATACAGACAAAAAAGCACACCAAGCTTTATAGTTTGGATTTTGCATTTGACAATAGCTTAAGAATTATAATAATGATTTTAACTGAATAAAATAGAAACACTTCATACCAAAGCATCATACTGCATAAACACATTTCTTCACTTCTATTAATGACGAAGATATTTAGATATGAATTTAATAATTTGGATAATACTAAGACAATAACGATAGTAAAAACCAAACACAGTGTTGTATATTTTCCTCAATATTGTGTTTTAAAGTTAGTAGAAAAATACTTATTTTTCACCAATAAGGCTTTTTCACCAAATACATCCAATACTTTAAAAGTGAAAGGTATATTACCATTAACCATAGCTCCATGTGTAATGAATCAGCTTCTTGCAACAATGCCCTTTCACCCATACACGCCTTGGAAGCATTAAGCAGCCTTTGTTAGCTGCCAATCTGCCTGTGTATACATCCTGCTCAGGTTCTCACTGGGCATCCCAGCCACAACAGATTTGTCTAAGGCATAGGAGCTCTGCCACACAAATGGATTGGGTAACTCCACAGCAATGCAGGCAATACAAAGCGCCGTATTTTGTTGACATAATCCCAAAGCAAAGTTCTCACTGAGGACCCACACTCAGAGACAAGTCAGGTGTCTCTTGGAAGAGGAGCAATTAAGTAAATGGTAGAACACTAAACCCGATTTCAAGGTAACGGTAGACACTGCGCATTAATTTGTAAAGAGATATTCGAAAACAGGGACCTGGTTGCTCTCATGTTAACAGAGTGAATCTTTAAAAGATTTACATTGTGTGTCTACTTGGGTTTATTTCAAATATATTGCAAACTTTTAACAATTTCATCATTGTTTTTAGATTCAGAAACAGAAATCAGCTGGTCGTCCAGAACCCATGGAAGAGATGTTCTACCAAAAGAGCTCATTTTTAACTCCATCCCCTATTCATGCTCAAAAATAGAGGAGATATTTTACATTTTACTATGAATGAAACTAAGTGAAAATGTATTGTTGTGTCATGCATTACATTTTAACTTGCTTTGCCACTACAAACTAAAACATTAAAACAAACAGAAAGAAAGTGCAGACTGAAACTGTTGATTCAGGATGTAAAGCAAAAACGAATGCTAATCAAGGACATACGACAAACCTCTATATTTTTATTATAAGATTCCATTATTATAGCAAAATGTAGTGAAAGTTTGCAAAACAACAGAAGAAACTTCCAAAATATGCTTCTAACTATACATTTTAAATGACATATCAGTACAGTGTCTGACAGCTGTTTGACAGCTGTGCTTTACAGTATAAATCTTAAATGCAGACTCTCACTGAAAATGTGCTACAGGGTCTCCATAAATATGTGGAATTTGCACCACACAACATGATTGCCTTTAGTTAGTTTTTACTTAATAAGGCCATACTGAGAGTTTCACTTCCCTTTAATGCGACACTAATGGAATCCTAAGAGTAATAGATTTTCAACTGCGTACACAGTGTGACTGCAGCCATAGATTCTAGTGTCTTGTCCTCAAAACACCTGACTACACCCCGACTAGACATTCCTACTGGAAAGTTCTCACAGCTCCTGCTTTCAATTTAGACAATTTTTTTTATATGAAAAGCAAAGGATTGTGATTTTTTTCACTGCAAATTCTGAACAGCTTTTTAAAGCTTTAGTTAAATTTCATTACATGTCTGATCTATCATATCTTATAAACCAATGTAATTCTCCACATCAGTATCATTATCATTATTATCAGATTCATAAAAATTGCTTGAGATTTGCCCAGTACACAAAGGAGATGCTGTAATTTTATACAAACTATAAATGAGCGTGAAGCATAATAATGAATCTTTTGCTAAACCAAACCTGGAAAATAAATAAAAAAATAAAAAAATAAAAAAATAAAAACTGAGTTCCAGAATTGATTTTTATGGTACAACTTCATAAAAAAAATATTCTTAATAATATACACTATAATGTAATAAATAAATGAGTCCTTTCAACATATTACTTTACAATACTGTACTGACAATAAAAAACAAGATACATCAAAGTTAAGCTCAAGTCATATTGGGCATTTGTACTCCAAATCATAGTGTCCACTTTCATATGTATACTTCCACAACTTTAGTGCATAAATAATGAATCTAGTCTCTGTTATCACTATGTAACAACTAGATAGGACTAAAAAGATTTACAGCAAAATTGCCTGGTATGTAACAGTAGCCTAAGTACACCATCACTACGCAGAATAATAGTGTTCCCATCATCCATCTATCTGAGGTCACATCCATTCTTTCCCTTCCTCAAACTATCTGACCCCTCATCTTTACTCTGCATATCAAAATAGAAACAGAACAGGAAGGATAGAAATATGAAATATGATGGCAGTGTGTGAGAGAGCAGGCTGAGAGAAAAGCTACTGTACATTTATAAAAGGAAAACACCAAATTATGACACCAGGGGAGAGGTGAGGTGGAGGAAAATCTGAGCATACTCACTGCTTGAGGAGGAGGAGAGGCGGCGCTGGCTGGAGGCTCCTGGAGCAGTGGAGGAGCTCTGTGGATGTGTGGGGGCCTCAGAAGGGAGAGGCGGTGGAGGAGGTGGGGTTGGGGTGGGGTTTGTATTGCTGCTGGGTAGAGGAGGTGGTGGAGGAGGAATGGGCAGCTCCTCTGTGGTTCCTGTTCCGTTCTCTGAAGCAGGAGCAGGAGCAGGAGCAGCATCTGCCGGCTCCTCCAAGAGCACAGAACCCTGCGGGAAGGATGCTGTCATTTTACTGTCAAATCACATCAAAACGAGCAGGGCTGAGCAAGGCTTCCAGTCTTTTCTCCATGGCTTCTAACATGGCCGGTAGTGATTGGGCTGATTCCTGTGTGCTACTCCAAATGTGGTAAATATTGACTCCTCACTTTCATTAATTATTACCTATATGAGCATTTTTTATGACATTTTCATTAAGACAAATCAACGGGAAAAAGCAGTTTATTTTTTTAAAAATCACAGATTTTATTTTTTTCTTGAATTTATTTTTTAATGAATGTTAAACAATCTGAACAAGATCAACAAGAGATTACTCATAATGTTTGATTATGTTTAATTAATTACTTATAAAACCAGTTTAGTTATTCACAGAAAAAATTCACAAGTCATTCGAGCGAATGCTAAAGATAATTGTATTTCAAACACAGGGCCTTGAACTTAATTTTTCATTTGTTTAATATTTGACATAATAAATATTTACAGTGGTTAATACAAAAATAACTATACTTTACCTAATATAGATAAAAAGTATATTTGACCTAATATAAATCATTTTAAATAACTGATTTTCACCTTTGCAATTGTATGGATTTTACTGTACTTTTTATGATAAGTGATTAATTAACCACACAATGACCTCTTAGCAGATAATCAAAATCTTCTCCACTGCCTCCTACACAATGACTGAGAACACAAAAGAGCTCACAGTTGGCTTTAAAACATCTCAGTAGGGTTCAATGGCTAAATGAAGATGATGCACTGGCTCAAAGGAATGAGGAGACATCTGTTTCTGCTAGATCCCACAATCCTCCACACTCTCAGTCTCAGGAGGCTATCATTTACTCTGTGAGTCCTCCCAACTGTCACAGAGTTAATGGAGGGTGGGGGTGGGGGGGATCTCCCCCTCCGTGACATGTAGCCCCACACTCTGCACCCTCAGACGCATGTCAAACTCGTGCCAGACACGTGCTTGTTATTTCTTCCGCTACAATAGCCTCCCTCCCCGGCACTTCCCACCATATGGTCCATTTCATGTTTCATATCACTATGCATGTTGCCGCTAATGGGTCTTTACCCAAGGGACGCACAAAGCGCCATCTGCTCAACTGAACTGGACAGACAACCTACTGGGTGTCTAATTGGCTCAATAAAGATTATGCTCAATAGCAGGGGCGTGGTAAGGCCAGGGGTACATGCACTGCTGATACTCCACTTGTTCCTTTTTTAGACATCCTAAAAAAGGTTCAGTAACTCTTAGAAGACACTTGCTTGCAACATAAAAATGCAATCTGGCTTTAAATATATTTCTGGATTACCATGTGTTTGTAAGTAGGAGAGAGGTGTATTTTATTAGGAGTGAAAAGTGATGGAAAATGTCATCCACTAACTTTTGCCAAATTTTTTCATATTCTTTTGGGATTTGAAATGAGAAACAGGTTGGAAGTAAAGAAAACGTAACGTAATTATGTAACGACCTTTGTATTTAATTGCATAATTGTGCATTTACTCTTAAATGATTTTGAAATACATATTAAATGTATAATTAAAGATCTAGCATCAAGTAAAATTGAAATAACATCAGGAGAGAACCTCGTGCACACTGGGCTGGACACTAACTCATTTTCAGTTTAATACTACACTTGCACAAAGACCAGGCCAAAGGACCAATGAGGCGTAGTTCCTGTTTGATGACGAACACAAAAGCTCAAGGCCTCAACTGTCAGTGTTATGTAACATGATAAAAGAGCTGAGCAAACACCCTACAGTGTTTCTCGAACCAAGCAAAGGACATGCACCTTTTAAACTAGTTTATGCCTGCACTGGGCCACACCTTGCACGGATTTGAGCTGTAATGTAGCAGGTGAGAGACAGGAGCTAGGCTGATTTGGACCAAAGACAGCTGGCAACTACGTCTGCACGCACAGCTGAGGTCATATGACTACTACAATGTGTCCACATTTGAGACTTTATTATTGCTTCTCTTGTAATTAACTTGATTATCAATTAGCACACTAATTTATGTAATTTTAACTTCTGATGAATGATGGATGAAGAATAAAACATGATTTGGTTTTAGTCATAATTAAGACATTATTAAGAATACATCCTCGAACAATACATTTATATATGTTAAATTTTTTATGCATTTTTTTATGAACTTACTGAAGTTCCTAAATAAAAAAATAAATGTGACATAAATTTAGCACAGGCCGTGTTTTGTGTTTTTTATCTCCAATATGTTACATTTGGTAAATATACAATAATTGTGTATTAAAATGTGCAGAAGATTCGTTTACTGCAGAGCATGTGCCCTTTTTATTTCCTTTACACTTACACTTAGAAAATCAACAAAAAAATGCAATTTGGGTGATTAAACATCTGCATACATGTTGGTTTGACAGTGATATGATATTGAGCTGTCAGTAAAAGGCTCAAACAAGAGGCGTCTGAGAATTTGAGACATCCCTTTTAGATTCTCTCAGAACAGAAAAAAATATTAAAAATTTTTTTAGCCAATTTAACAGAATTATATGTTTTCAGAAATAACCAAAAATATGAAATCGAATTGATAAATATTTAACACAGAGATCACTACTGACAGGACCAAGGGCAAGTGTTTTTTGGCACAGAACTGCAGCCAAACATCACTTACACCTTTCCTGCCTCAGCCTACCTTTTAGAACACAATGCAATTTTAAAATCCCTATATTGTATAAGTATAAATTTTTATAATTTTCATAAATCACTTCTTTATTTATTTATTTTCCCCCCTTTTTTGTGTGTGGGAGTTTACCTCCTCATTGGGTGCCATGGCTCTGCAGGGACGCTGGTCTGTGGTGTCGTTGCCCAGGGTCTTGTAATAATCCCCAGTGCTGGGCTGCTTACTGAAACTTCGTGATTTCCTGTTGGAGTCCACCCGCCGGAGTCTGTCCGGGTTTTCCCCTGCTCTCAACTGCATGTGTAAAATAAAGGATGCATACAGAAATGGATCAGAACCAAAATAAGAACATTATGAATATATAATGATATTCATACAAAAATGTAATAAGACAATGACCTAAGATCTATTTTGGGATTACTAGGAACTAGGAAACTTACTCTCAGGCCCTTAGTTAAGTCATAATGTGCTCTTGGTTTCCACAAACTCATTAAACATGATGGGCACACCATTTCAGATTCATCAGTCTTATTTAACGAGCCATAAGCTTAGGGTGAAATGTGTGTTATGTACTTCTGTGTGCAGAGTACTAAAAAAACTTTCATGTACATATTTGAAAATTTTTAAATGTCAATTGCAATTTAACATTCTAAATAAAAAAGAAAGTAAAACCAACTGCACATGGGGCACAAAGTGCTTAATCTGTTAAATCAGAGATTCTAGAAAAGGTTCCTCTAGGATTGATACTATCAAATATATAACAGGTAGGATTATCCAATGCATGTAAAATGTCTCTAGGAAAATAAAAACATTGGAAAATCGAATTTCCATTTGTTCTGTCCTTTCTGTAATTTTCTTAAGGCTTCCCATTGATCCAATATGTAAATAATAAATATTAAGAACAATAGCATTTATATAAAATATATATTATAGCATGTTAACATATTCCTTTTGAAAATAGGCTTCAACATCCCCTTATAATTCCGATTTATATTGGTTCTGGTTTATTCATGTCTGAGTAATATGACTCGTTCTCCACTTCTTTCTGAACTTGTGGGAAAGCTTCACGTGACCAGTGCAGATTTACTCCATTGAGGGAGAAACAAAAAGACTTTTCATGGCCCGTGAGCTGAACTTTAAAATAGCCGTCTAAGCTTTACCATTTTAACGGAAGTTATGCAGACGGGTTTGGGTGAGAGTCTGAGTAAGGTGTTTCAGTAACACTGCACTCCGTTTTAACACATGTGCTCTCACTTTCTTCTTCTGTTAGTCACCCAAATGGTGATGGAAGAGATTTCAGCTGGTCTAGGATCAGTTTTTGTTTTCCGTATTAAAAGGACAGTTAGACTTATGATACTAATGTTCATCATAATGAATGAAAGCTAGTAGTAATGCATGTGAGGTCATGGTAACTAGTTTTCATAAATTTCATCAGCTGCTAGAATTGCGTATTATATTTGGCATTAACCTTGCAAATCAGTGTAAAAAAGAGGAACTTAAATGCTTTGAAGGGTGACTTCCCAGCGTTTCACCATAGAGACACCCTGACAAAGCTCAAAGGCTACTGGAAATTTCCATGTCTTCCAAAAAAGAGCAACACTGCTTTTCCTGATCTTGGTGGATTTTACTAATGCAAAGGACCCTTGATTTGCATGGTAATCCCAAATTACACAACCACTGAATGTTACAAAGAAGAAAATCTTTATTCACACATCACATGTGTGAAGATGTATATCAAATATGGTGCTTTTATGTTGTATAGTTCAGCGCTATTTTAGAATAAAAGGCGTACCAGGATAAAAAGGGTGAAACAGGTGACAGAAGAATAGACCAACAGGACATTCTTGAATAATTAAAAAGTAAACGCAACAGCAATAATGACGCAAAGAACATTAACGGCAATTGCACATGAAAATAAACCATCAGCAAAGGTTGATATGTACCTACAAGCACAACAGCACCAACGGCTATTGGTCAAACACAAACAGCCTTCAGCCCCCACGATGGACTATTCTATAGATACTTTAGCAAGGACTATAGCATGACTCACCTAATGTCTAAGCCTTTCCCATTAACAAATACAGACTCTAAGGGGCAAATTATCCTTTCGTGTTATGTTCGGTTCTTTCATGGGCCAATTTGCATTGTTGACTTAAGCCCCTTCCTCCCTGTAGACTTGTTTTAGCGTAACGTGAGCTGGTCCAGTGCAGATGGTGTGATTGTCATACCTCAGGGAAATCGCTGTCTGAAAGGCAATGCTGACCTCAACACAGCACAGATGTGCCTCTCCAAACCATCCTCATTCAAACTTGTTGATTTTTTAACTCTTATCTTGCTTGTTTATTCTCTGCTTTGCTATAACGCAGCCGTGACTTGGGCACTGGTAAAGAGATACCATGGTCATGGCCATTCTCTTTCCTTAAAAAAATAAGTTATCATAGCTTGTCAAGCTACCAAAACAAAATGATCCCTTATTTTATTTTAACAGCATACAACACAATACAGACTGATATTCCTCCCGAAGTTTGAAACTGGACAAAATTCCTAACTGTCCCAAAAAGCATGCACATTACAGAAAAAGCCTGTTAGTGCATATTGACCATCCATGCAATTCAAATGCCTGCGCAAGTTTAAAAAGAAATCCAACTATCACACTCTTGCAAAGACCTAATCCAAATACCATCTTATCAAAGAATAAAGCCACATTGTGTTACAGAGAGGGCCTTACCCTGTCTCTGTGCCGGTAGTCCAGTTGCTTTCAGAGAATCCAAGTAGTTGGTTGATGCACAGGTGTCACCAGATCCCCATTCCCCTGCGCTGTGTGAAACTCTACCTGCCGCTCACTTTACCTTTCCCCACCCCCCTACCACATTAGGACCAATGCTTGGCCTCCACAGTTACATCATTGCCCACATACCAACCAATCACAAGCTCCAGTGACTGGGACTTCTCATGCAAAGCCTGGTTACATGGCCACAGGGCATGGCTGCCCAGTATCAAATCTACAGCCAGCTTACCTATTGCGTTATACACACTGGTGGCAAAAGGAATCTGATTACAGATGAAGGTGGTCAGCTGCTTTATAGCTATGGTTTAACAGGCTGATGCTGTTGATACTGGGAGGGACTAATGGGAGTGCACTGAGGTTGGATTTAGCATCCAGGTACTACTTAAAAATGTAGCATGTCATATACACGGTCACTGTCTTAACAACACTTCATATCTTTGTAACACTTTACTGGGGAAACAAAAAAAATATGTTTTCATGTGATTTACTGTAATATGGAGTTATTTGTCCAGTTTCTAATTCTATGTCTATTCATGTTAAAGGCAGCTGATGTCATGATAATGATGTAAATAATTAAACAGATACGAAATGATATGGCAGCTGTAAACTGATACACTAATATGACTTGTCAATTTAAAAAATATGTATTAGCTTATGTAAGTTCACATATTAAAACAGGTATAACATCTCAAATTAATGCCTGAAAGGTCAACAGAGGTATTCAAATGAATGAGATCACCCCAAAGAAACTAAAGTCCAATCACCCCCATTAGTCTAAGCAGGAGCCAGTGTGCTATGTCAGAAAGTGTTTGCAGGAGCACTCGTGTTGCTATAGTAGCCAGGGTGGATTGTTTTTCCTGGAGCGTGCTTACTGTTGCTCCGCTGCTTTCTCCTCCCTACTATCGCAAATTAGTGCCTTTCAGTGTGTTTGAATGTGTGTGTGTGTGTGTGTGTGTGTACGTGTGTAAGAGTGCATGTGTGTGAGTGAGGCAGAAGGTTAGCATGCACAACCTCCATGTGGTTGTGTTATTGTGAGGTTTGTGTTCATTTTTTCGTGTGTTTGACAGGAGAAAGTGTGTATGTGTGTGTTCTGAACATGCCCCCTAAAGGCAGAAGAGTGATTAATTCTTAATGAGGGTAATGAGGGCCAGCCTGGGGCTGTTCACCTGGGAGCAGGTGTGTGAGAGTGTGGGAGGTGAGGAGAGTGGCAGGTTACAGTAATTAACCGGTCATCTCAATCGATACATAGCAGACTACTAACAAAACTAACCTTAATTATTTGCCATTATAAAATCATTTATCTTTGCTGTTGATGCAAAATCTCCATTTTATATATAAATGGCCTGGTGCCATTTACACTGTGTTTTGAAGAATGAATCACCACGAATGACCATGAATGACCACGAGTAAAATCTTCTTAAGAATGTTTGTTCTCTCCAGTAAAGTGACTTTTTGAAGATATTGTTTTTTTCCCCCAACAGCAACATTATATACACTAGCCAAAACATGACCACTCATGGTAAATGATGTTAACATCTGGTGAATAGTGGTTTGTAAGTGAACAGCTGTTTCATCTAGCTGACTTATTAAATTTGAGAAAAATAGACAAGCAAAAAGACCCAAGTTCAAAATGTTACGGCCAGACAAATAAGTGGAAACAACGCTGATATGAGAAGGGTTCTGGGGTACTCTCAGCAATAGGATGTATTTACCGACAGCAGTTAGAGGAGGGACAAACTATGGTGCTCATTTGCGAGTGCAACAAAGCCAATCCAACTGGTCCAAACAGACAAAAAGGCCACTGTTGCAGAAGTCATTAAAATTTTGAATGTGGGTTGAATGGGCCACAAAACACAGAGTATCAAACACTGCGGAGTATGAAGCTGCAAAGCCGCCGACCAGTCTCAGTGCCCAAGCTAAACTGTGCTAAATGTTGAAAGTGCTTCGGAGCAATTACAAATAATCTGCTCGACTGTGTACATGTACATGTGTGTCATCAGAATGCACAGATTGAATAAGACAAACAAGAGAAGGGAGTGTGATGCTCTGGGTAATATTCTGCTAGGAGTCTGGGTCTGGGAATTCATGTGGAGGTTAATTTGACCAGTGCCACATATGTACACACGACTGCTGACTAGGTACAAACCATTAGGGCAAGATCTTATCCTGACAGCAGTATAGTCTTTTAGCAGGACAATGCATGTGTGGGATGTGCGGAAAAAATCCAATCTGCAGCGGCTCCAACTCACAGTTCTTAAACAGTCCAATTCTGAAGTGTAACATGGCATCCTATAAAGGTCCTGTAGAGTCTATGCCAGGGGTCACGACCTCTCTGAAACTGAGAGCTACACGAAGGGCTGCCGGTTTCATATACTAGTTCAGAGTTTACCTAAACTCCATTTAAAATGAGCATGTTTTAATTGTTTTTTGAGATATTGTCATTTTCAAATAGATATAAATGCAAATGCGATAGCAACATGGTAATGCGGCTGGACTCGAATATTCGAATATTCGAGTATTTGTTCGGTGGGATGGCACTCGAGTTTTCATTTTGAGATTCGAATATTCAAAAGAAGAAAAACATTTTACACGTGACATCAATCCCTGCAAAACCAAGAGCGTCGAGCTGCAGACTCCTGGAGAGTGGAGCTCCACAGGAAACATGTGACCTACACTCTTTATGACCCCTGACATCAGTTATAAAACTAGTGGATAAAAACATAAACTCCGGAATACAGCATTTTCAGTTGGAAATAATATTGACACCACAGATTTAATGTTAACAATTAATAATATTTTGTTATTGATTTTTGTTCATTTGTCCAGCACACACTAAAATCTCAATATGACCTTTCCAACGAGTCAGAGCACAGAGTTTTCCTCCACCCAGAACCGGAGAAACTTTCCAATGAACTCCGGGTCTAACGTGCATTTCTCCCCGCAGCTCGGCAGCGGAAAAACAGCTTTAATAGGAGGCATACTAATATACACTCTTCCACCCAGAACCAGAGAAACTTACACGTTAACCTCCACCAAGCTGTCCCATAATTTTTGACACCCGGGACTTCCAAACCACATAGATCCACTGAGAAAGCACCAATCCGCCTCAAACTTCACAGTAAAAAACAGCTTTCATGGGCGGCATACTTATATACAATGTTCAATGTCAGCTCACTAGAACCGCAACAAAAAGAAGACCATGGTTTCTCCTGTAAAAACAAGTATTTTTAGCCTGAATTTGGATAAAAAACACCACAGCAGAACAGTTAGAAGACTTATGAAGGTGTTCGATGGGG
>JBBMFX010000016.1:3515465-3537170 GCA_037832545.1 Rhabdalestes septentrionalis | reverse complement strand
GAAGCTTCGAATATTCAATGTTTTTCACTACCGAATACTCGAAGCTCAAAAAATGGCATTCGGACCAGCCCTACAGGGTAAAATTACATGTTAGATGCTGCTCACTGGTGAGTGCTATATTTTGGACCGGTCCGCAGGCTACTTACGCGGGCACTATGTTGGTGACCCCTGGATATTCATGATAATATTCTGTCACAGAAGAGCAAGTTACTCTTCTAAAATGTAAAAAAAAAAGAAAGCTTTAGAATGAACAGAAACAAAGGACAATGTTAGACTTCCCAGACACTTTGAACAGATTCTCTCCCATGGTTGAAAGCTTAGTGGACACACCTAGATTTATTACGATAGGATTGCCTGCATTACAAAAGAGAAAACACACTTCTAGTGAATGATCAACTCATAGATGTGGACCTAGAAAACTAGATGCAAAAACAGATGAAGGTTTTGACACAAATTTAAGTGGATCTTTATAATAAAGTGCTGAAACTGATCGGCCAATCTAACACACTGGCCTGCCTTTAAACATGCCTGACTGCTGAATTAAATCTAGCAAAATGGAGTGGAATCATTAGACCCAGTTTGAAATGTGTCTGTCATATCCATTGACAATTTATATTGTCTTGTTAAATCTACAGACCCTCAGCCTCAGCCCTGTTCAACAATTCTGCTCTGCTACTAGTTAAAGGATGATGATATCTGAGTAGATAAAGAGGCACCAGGGTCATGACAGTGGCTTTGAGAAGACACAGGAGTCAGGGTAAGGGTTAGGGGTAATGGAAGGGGTCTCAGCAAGGGGTTGTGTTACTGTTAGTGTGATAGACAGGGCAACAAATGACAATAAATTATTTACCCTCCATTTTTGCTCTAAACAAAAAAGGAGTATTAATGTTATGAAAGCAATTTAAGCTGAAGCTGAGCAATTATACAGTCCATTCAGCTTAAAATAAACTGACTAGTTTTAAACAAGCGGACAGGTTCTGTTTTATGTTGTTCAAAGCCATTGCAGTCCTTGGCTTGAGGACATGTAATTTTCTCAAGCAGATTTCCCTTAGATGAACCAGGAGCTCATTTGTGAGGGAGTACTGGCATAGTTAACTAGTTAAATTAATGTCAGGTCCATCACACATCACATCACTGGAAACAGTAGGAGTGCTCTGCTAATGAAAGCCCTCATTAGTACAGAAACACAAAAGCCGTGTGTCTTCCTTAGTGCTGATTAGTGAACATGGGGGTAAGATGGTCATGGGGGTCAGAGAGGACTTTGAATAGTTGACTGTCCATAAATTTCTAATAACCCCTGAGCACCATGTACTGCTTATGACTGTCTTTCTCTTCTGACCCCCTGATCTGATTACTGTGCTTTGGTACATATTTTTTAAAGCAACAATGAGTTATATGTACATATGTGCCTAAGACTAAGAAACATTATGAAACTGTTGAGCATTCAGGACATCACGACTGATTTTGCTGGTGTTCATGCAACATATATTGCAGTTACCCAATGACAACGTCCTGGGGCAAAAACATTGCTAAATAGTTCAGGACACAATATATAACATTGTCTTTGTGCAATATATTATCAAGTGTGCCTCCTGACTAGGCATGGGTCGGTATAAAATTCAGACGGTATGGTAACCTTGGATGCAAATATCACAGTTTCACGGTATCACGGTATTGTAATTACTGCTCTACAATATTGTATTTAAATGTCGGGGTAAAAAAAACAACTCTTTTTTGTAACATTGAACATCAGGCAAAATAATTAAAATATATAATTGAATCTTCTTAATTAAATATAATTGCAGTCACTTATGTGAGACTAAACCTGCAGCTCAACAATAGTCAAAATAAAGAAACAAATTTTCAAAAACAAATCCTTTGGCGACACAAACAATGCACATATCGTAGGAACGGTATAATTTTTTTTTGCGGTTTTGAAACCGTGACTTTTTTAAACCGCGGTAAACCTTGAAACCGGTTATCATCCCATGTCTACTCCTGACCATCAGGTATCACTGACAGTCACTGGCCAAATATGCCACATGCATTTGAGAGGCCTGTGAGTCTCAGACAAGTTAGTGTATCAGTATGTGAAATACTTGAGAAAATTGTCTTTGAAGAATTGGTTAAAAAACACATATGTATACATATGTCACACCCATCAGTACTGGACTGTGTTATTGTTACATTGCTCACTCATGCTTGATGTAATGCTTCAAATGGTCCTTTTAGTGTATAATGACACCATGTGCAGTGGATATGCTTAACTCACAGACAGGTTTCAGTAACACATCAGTGCAGGCAACAAACCTCAAGGGTTCAATTGAGCCCTTTTTGATAAGCGTATTAGAACATATAATTCAAACCCTTGGGATTACTGCCTAGATCACGCTCTGGCATATTATCGTATAGGGTTCATTGCACAGTGTCCAGTAGGTTTAGGATAACATCTTATCTTATTCTCAAAGCTATGTCACTCCATATAGTATTATACGCACAGCAGGTTTATAATCTTAATGAGTTCTGATCTAATTGGCATGATGTGTATTTACAAAACGATAAGAAGTTAGATTCTAGATGGCATTATTTATTCTTTTTAGTGCCCTTTCATTATAGAACAATGGGACCAAGCTCATATGTTCACTGGAAACTGGATGGGGTCTTGCTTCAGAGTGCTCTCCTCGTTAATGAAGGTTAATGAATTCCTAATGACGCTTTTAAGACAAGACTCTGCTGTGTGTGTGCCGTACGGAGTCTTACAGTCATTAAATACATTTTTTTTTTTTTGGACAGGTTGTTAAAAGTATGTTTTGGTGTGACGTAATGTAAAGACTTCTCAGCAAACCATATCTTTTCTTGTTTAAACTCTCTTTGGGTCTGGCGTTCTTAATAAATATTTTGACTTAATAAAAACAGTTTGGAGCGCTTTATGCAACTCCTATATAATTTTTGTTTAGCCAAAACATAGATATTAGAATCATACAGTTGTTGGCAGATGTTTAAAAAACATTTAGTACAGATATTTAGATTTGTCCGATTTCAAACCTATTTTTCAAACCTTTTTGAGGTATTTACCCTTTAATGGAGGCACAGAATGGTAAGGCAACACTGAATTATACTATCAGCAATATATTACTTTAACACTATCCACACAATTGTATGTATTTGATATTGGTATCCCAATTCCCATATGGGTGCTGCTCAAGTTTATATATCAGAATAAAGCATGCTGTACCTCTTTTTTGTTGTCCACATGGCGAAGGTTGCTCTTCACCTTCAGAAACTCTGCTGACCCCTGCTCCCCGGGGGGATTGGGTGCAGGGTACGTGGGGGGAGGTGGAGGGACATAGGACGTGTCCGGGGCTGGTGGAGGTGGAGGCGGGGGAAACATGGGAGGTGGTGGAAGTTGTGCTGGCTCTTGCTTCTTCTGGACCCCATCAGTCACATCAGGGTTCAGCATTTCCATATAGGTCTCCATGTCACTTATGGTTGACTCTGGACCACCTTTTCCAAAGCACACATCATCAAGATTCACCTTGCAACTCATTAATCTGTTGCCAAGCAAATTCTTTGTCAATTCATTTGATTCATTTCTCATTTATTTATTGTTAGTAGTATGATTTAGTTGTAAGTCTGATTGCAAAATGTCATATTGTGTTTTAAGGCGTAATGCCTTACAAGCTTTAATATAATAAGATGCCTTAAAATTATACAGCATGTAAAGGAATAAGTAATGTTAGCATCGTATTAAATTCATTTATCCTAGATCCACCACCTGTGGTGGCATCTGTTGAGCAATATGATTATATTGAAAAGCTAACAGACAACGTCAACCCAAGGTCAATGGGGTAGAGGGAATTACAGATGCATTTCTTTGTTTTTCCACTAGAGTGCACTACTGTCTTGGCTCCCAGTAGGTGGCCCTTGGGATACCATGGCAACAGTGTTGCTGAGTCTCTTCCATCTCAATGAACACAACTTTTCCCACAATTGTTCAGACAAAAGCACACACACGCTGCATTAAGAATCTGTGCAGGCTATAGGTTACTTGATAGAAAGTTTTGTTCAAAACTCGGGAAAATAAATACCTAGGGTGTGATTCATTAAAACCTGTGGGAGATTACAGTATCGACATGCACAAAAATAAACAATTACATTACAAACACATTAATAAGGCAAATAATAAAATATTTGGCAATGGGCAATTAAGATATTTTCTCTGGGATCAATACAATTTTTTTTAATTCTGATCAGTTCGGCACATCCTATAGACCATGCTAATAATGCTAATACCCTGTGTAATTGTTTACAAGCCCCATGATCCCATGCACACATTTTGACAGCTGTGAGTTTTGCTGTTAATGTTTCAAAAACACTTCTACACATTTGTTAGACTTCCAGTCATCATAATGTTAAATCCAACAAATGTTTTTAGCTCTGTTCATTCTAACAAGTTGTAAACATACTACATGTGGTAGACATGTGGTAACAGAAATCTATCATCTCTTAATTGTCATCATGATTCTGACCTTTGAAATTCTTATATACACTATAAACTGATAGTGGGTAGTGTCTGCTTCAATTTATGAGCATAATCCTATTTATGTGCATAATTTGGTGTAAGGTTTTTATGGTACGAGGGGGCGAAGTGCTTGTTATGGTGTGAAGTACATGCATTTGTGAACATATCTGCATGCCCTCCTCACCTGCCGGTACTCGTGATGGCGAGGAGCTGCTCTTCTTCTCCCCTGTGCTGGACTGGCTAGAGTTGGCCGAGTCGTAGTTGGAAAGAGAGCTGGAGGGAGAGCCCATGTCAAAGTGGGCTGCAGGCAGCGCTGCTGGGTTCAGCGTGGCGTTTGGAGAGGAGAGACCAGAATCAGGCTGCTTATACTCCAAATCTGCTGAGGGATCCCGTGACAGGACGCGATGTTCCACACTCTGAGAAAAAACTATGGGACTAAGCACTCTTCTTGATAGCAACATTTTCAGTGAGCTGCTCCACACTTTATGAATGCATTGTATTCAAATGTTTTTCTTAATTGTATGCACTTATCTAGCCTCTCAAGTAGTGTTCTGTAGTGTTAGTCTGTTAGCCTGGAGTTATATGTTGGATGGTCTAATTAGTGCAGATGCTCCATGATATTGGCATCCTTGGTAAAGATGGATAAAAATGCCTTTTAGTGGTTAATTTGCTCAGCCTTACACAATCTCGAAATATGAGAAAAAACTAACCCTTCATTGGAATAAAAACCCATATCAAAAAAATATACAAAACAACATGTATCTTCTAGACTCTCTTATTAAGCTCAGTCAAGAGCCTGGGATGGGTTTGTCAGATGTTGGATTCTGTGATCACTGTGTTAACCTAGGCTTAAATATTTTGAATAATTTAGTACATTTTGATTAATAAAGTAAATTTAATTGTCCTTTCAGTTTATTCTTTCAGTGGCATCCTTTTGTCTTTACCACAGAGAAACAAAAAATCATGGATGTCAAGAAAGAGTCAAGTATAAATAAACACTTAGTATTTTGTTCATAAGAGTTTCTAGAGGTTACAATGATTAATATAAGTGGTTTGGTTTGAATACTTTTTTGATCTGAGTTTTTGTTTTTAGAGTAAGCAAGAGACCACACACCACAGACATTTTTTAAAAATCATCATAGACCAGAAACATGTTTTCAAGATCCAGAGCTATAAAGTTATGAGTGTTACATTGTTGATTATTAGTTGTTGGCCACGTAATTTTCACTTTCATTTGTCATTCAAGGTTTTCAGATTAGTTGATTGAGATGGAAACATAATAACAGAAAGGTGTATTAGTTAATATAAAGGAATTAAGCCCCTGCTTACCAAAATGTTGTAAACTCTGTACCTCTGTAAAGGATCAAATCATTATGCATTTATATTTTGTTTTACATACCTGTTATACCACTTCCTTTTTCAAGGAATGAACAGTGAGACACTGAGAGAGCTGCTGTAATTAGCAGTGTGTGATATTCCACCAACAAGGGAATAAAAATGGCTCATAAGATAACGTTTGTTATTCCATCTCTTACTAACAGCAGAAATGAGTGGATTCAGAGGCATCACCTGTGTGTATTAAGGATACTGCATTTCTGTAATCACATACTGCATCTGTCTCTGCTTCTCACCATGTTTTCAACTGTGCGGAGGTACTTGGCACACTGCGGATGCCCGTTGTATTCAGCCAGGTCTGCTGCAGTGAAGCCATCCTGGTCTCGAATGCCCAGATCCACTCCGTTCACCACCAAAATCTGACAACACTGAGGAAAGAAACAGAGACAAAGGTGTGGGGGTATTCTAGTTATATGCTTAGGTGAAACTTAGTAATTTGATTTTTAATCAATAGAGACATTGAACTTTATCCCATTCAGTTCCATTCCACCAGTAAAAAGAACCTTTTATTGAAGACATGTCTCAACTTTCAAGTAAACAGAGATGGAACTGAATGAGGGAAAAAAAACATGATACATAAAATATTTACAAAAGCTCTTCATTCTTGTTTTCTTCCAATGCATTTAGTGTACTGATATGATTAAAAATAGATGCAAATTTAAACACGGTTAATAAAGGGCAGCTGGTGGACTTGCGGACTAGGGAGTTGTCCCTGTGTATGGAACGTTGTGGGTTTTAACCCAGTGGCACCACTGAGAGACCTTTCACGGGTTTCCCACTGCTTCATTCAGGGGAATAGGATAAATGCACAGAAGAATTCCACACTGATCACACTGTGCTGTGTTGTGGTGTGTTCATGCACCACAAATGGACACTATACACACTTACCCTTAATATTAATAGAGATCACTGCTAATGCTACCCACACCTTTCTACTGGGATTTAATTTGTTCTGATCTTTATTCGTATATTTTTATTAAAATAGTTCCTTCTTCCTAGATATACTCAAAAAAACTCAAAGTCACAACCATTTTGCCATTTGCCAGTTCATGAAACAGAGCTATGGCCTGTTTCAAACGAGCCCATCTCTCAGGGCTTCCAGGAACACAGTCATGATGACAGCTGTCCGGCGTTAAAGCTCAGGGGGAGGGAAAGAGAGACAATAGGAGTCTGACCTCTTTTACACTCTAGAGCACTTTCCCAAGATAACGTTACTGGCAAATAAGCCCAGTGTACCCTGTCTTTTATCCTCCTTGTTCTTGTAGCTTTGGTCACACACAATTTTTATTTCCTTCAATGCCTCAGATAATGTATAAAAACAATGAAAAAAACAATGGCAGAGTAGAGTAATTGTAAAACATTTCACCACTAGGCAAAATATATTTAAATAAATGTAGACAGAATCTACACGTGTCATTCTAGAGTTTTTCACAATAATGGCTACAAAAAGGTAATCTGATTTTCAAAAATATCGAAATATCCAAAAATAAAAAAACGATCCTAATAATGAAGTATCTGATATGAATTTTTATCAGAATAAAATATGAATATGAATTTTTGAAAGTAGGATAAATGAAACCAAGTGTTTAAAGTGTGTGGCTGACCTGAACTTATATCAAAATAATTTTTTGGATCATTTGGGATTTCATACAACCTCAGAAGTAGATCTAAAGGGCTGCACTATATGGACAGAATTTTAGTATTGCGATTCTAATGCTACATGTTACAATTGTGATGCCTTTGATATATTAAAAGGCCCATAACATATTTTTTTGGAATTAAAAAGGTTTGAAAGTGTGCAAATATTCACTGCCTCATCCACAGAGTTCCTTTATGGAAACTAAGCTGCCAAATGAGCCTGTAGTCAGTTTTTTGTGGTCACACAACCTAATTATTTCCATATATCTCCTCATTTAGCCAACAGGAGTTTAGCCCCACCCATTCTCTCTGTATTTCTAAGGAGAGTTTCAGTCCTGTGTTGCAACACATGTCAACCAATCAGAAATAAGCCTGGTCACATTTGTCAGCCTTAAAGGTACAGTAACAAAAACAGCACGTTTAATTCTGTGAATGGAAAATGGTCATGTATGAATGAAACATCAAATCTATTCATACACAAACCGATCAAACATCAGGAACAAATTGAAATAGAAGGAAAATGTAGAATAACAGGACCTTTTAAAAGTACCAATCAGAGCCTTCAACGGCCAAAATAACCTGTCTTTTGTCAGATTACATTATTATTATACTGCTAAGCATCTGGAGGCTAAAAGTTTACTCTGTAAGGAACAATTGCTCTCAGAGAAATTCCATACCTTTATTTTCCAGAGCACTAATATAAAAATTCGAGAAACACCTGAAAATGGATACCATGCTTTATCATGAAATTCTAGGAATTATGGAATGTTCAGTTTGTTTGTTGTATAAGATGTTAGGCATCAAAACATGATAATGATCCAAAAATACGGGAGCAAATCACTAACACTGTGTCCATGTTTTAATACTCATTTTATTGCCTCGGTAGGTTGTTCAAGAATCTTAATGCAATGTGTGAACAAAAACATTTCTGTATAGAGGAACTGGTCAAAATATTTACATTCAGTGTGGCTTAGTAGTTACAGAAAATGTTTAGTTCAGACTCCAGTTACTACCATCACCCATAACTTTTCTTTTATTATTCATTAAAAGTAGTAGCTCTTTACTGTAATATCATGAAATCATGAAAAGCATCTAAATAGAACTTCTTGTATTATAAAACATTCCTTGTGGAACCGAGCCACACACATTTCCTTTAATGGCAATCTTTGCTGAGGCTGATCACTTACACTTTGGTGTATGAGTCATGCAAATGATGGTTTTCCACTTTGCATCTGGGTTAATCTAAACCTGCTTTCAGCTCTGTGTCCCAAGCCCACATCCCACTTTACTACCTTGCATAAGCTCAAAAACAGGAATGTGAATAATTATTTATAGCTGACTTCTCAGTTTCAGAATGCAGCACAAATCTCCTAATTGGTGTTTCCAGTGTCTGGTAACTGTCATTCTGTCCTCAGCCCCTGTCTTGCCTATTTATTGTGCTATCTGCAATCATGTCTGTCACCTATTGTTTTATTTACTCTCCGTCTATTCATTATTTCAGTTACTTGTCTAGTCTTTGTCTATTCTCTGTTCACTGCATACATGTGCTGGTTTACTTTGTCTGTTGATTTTTAGTCGATTGTTTCTTTTATTTATAAGTATTAAAATCTTTTTTTTTCTTATAGGTATCTCATGTTTCTGTGGACACATTGACTCCTGATGTTACTAAAATAAATGTTACTTATTCACTCTGCCTCTACACCTTCTATGTTTCACGGACACGTCTTTGGTTTCAAAGCTACCATCTAATGTGGTCTTGGGTTTCAGAGTTGTCATGTAAGTCACTAATACCTCAACAACCACAACCTTTATGGCACCACAAACCATGAATGAAGAAGAGTACCTACTACATAGTACATAGTGGATTCTGTGGAACACTTACTTCCAGCTCTCCATTCTCCGCTGCGTCATGGAGGGGGGTCCCGCCCCAGCCATCCATCACGATCTCCCCTCCATGGAGGAGGAGCCAGCTGAGGACCTTGGCGTGGCCACGACTGGCAGCAAAGTGCATGGCAGTGGCACCATCGTTGTCCTGGTCAGATAAGCTGATGTCTGTGAAGCTCATCTGCGCACACAAAGCAGGGCCAAGTGCAGGCCATGGATGAAGCAGTGGGAGATCATTTTAGTGGGTCAGAGTGACTAGGACATTCTAACAGAATACACACAGCAGAGAAGGTAAAGTGCCTTTGTAGCTTTTAGTTAGTCTTGTCAGAAATACTGATAAATCCATATATGTTGATAGTAAATATTTTGAAATGGGACAATACAATTTTCTGCAGTACTGATGCCATTTATGGCAAATATTGGCTCATTTTTTATACAAACAGGCAACCTCCTGTTGATATGGTTTGTTACCATAAAACTGCAACTGCAGTGAGTTTGCAGGCTTTATGACCAGTCTAATCCACAATCCTGTTTGGACCGAGACCCTGATCTGTACAAGAAGTCTCATTAAACTTTTGTCTTTATAAATGATAACTATACTATTCTGGGGCTATGAACAGTGAGGGCTAACAACAGCTTAGCTTACTTGAATTTACCATAAAGAATCTGATAATGGCATCTTCACTTACTTGTTTTCACAAATGAATGCACCTTTTGCCCATTAAAACTAAATTATTTGGAAATAAATATTGGTTTCTTAGTCCATGCCTGCACTGATTTTAGTTGGGATAAGCCTTCTCTTGATTTATGAATCTGACAATATACAAATTTTTAAACAACTGGACTGCATCACTTAGAATGTTTTTAATTATTGTTGTGTTTACAGGTTATACTCACAGACTGTACATCACTAAATTCACAATTCACTAAAACGACATCTATTTTATTTCTAAAAACCATTAGGCTTTTAAAAATTGTGTAATCTTCCTTTGGTGTCAAAATGGCATTAAATACTTTTTGTACTGTATTGAAACACAGAGCCTGATTGAGTTTGCGTCACTGTGACAAGAGGAAAAAAGTTTATATCTTTTAAAGACAAATGACAACACTCTGCAATTCTTTGGATACGAATGTTGTGATATTCTATCCATAGAGGGTGCTTACACAACTTACACATTTCTAAATCTCAAGATATCCATGTTATGTAAACTTCACCAGCTGCCTCGCTACAACATTCTTTGGGTGTATGCCTAATTTTGTGAAGATCCTCCATGCTTGTGCTGAAAATGACACATTACAATATCTCAAGGCCCGCTTAAGCTAAAATGCTGAAATTTGGTAGGATTATACCTGGCTCATATTTTTCTAACTTCCATTTTGTCTCGCTTAACAAAATCGCCAAAAGCCAATCAAAATTCAGCAGACATGCCTGTGTGAATGGTCAATGAAGTCATGCAGGCAATCATAAAGGCATAAAGATGCTATTTACCTCATTTCAAACTATTTTAGATGTTGTTACAATAAGTTACATGTTTTTCTCTGTTGCTCTGACATTGTTTTGTCTTTCTTCAAAATTCATTCTTAATTTTAACACTTAAAACCCTGTAAGTTCCTGTAACTTTTGTGACTTGCCAACCAAACGATGACAGTATTATGTCCCATCTGGGCGGCAGCGTGTAGAGGTGTCATTCCATCATTGGCTCTAATACTTGGCTCTGCCCCGCAGTCTTTCACCAGGTATTGGACAACCTCCAGGTGGCCTTCCTGACATGCAAGATATAGAGGTGTGGCACCATTCTTGGTTTGAAAGTTGACAACACTGGAAAACAATAAATAGAAAGACAAATTGGGTTAATCTCAGCAGAGTGTAAAAGAGACTAGGGGGAGACAATTTATTTATAATCTGAGTTGATATGATATGCCTGATAAATGGTCGCTCTCTGTTGGGTTGATCCCCAGAATGCTGTAATTACATGAATGATTATTTTCATATTTAATCTAGCAGACTGAACTGTTCAAAAAGAGACAAATTATGTGAGAGTATTATTTTTCCAGTGCCAACACTTGACCTAAATCCAGCTGGAATGTGAGACTCAGGGTGACAGACATAATTTTGGGTAAATAAAACAGATGGGAAAGTGAAGACTTTGATGTCTAGAATTCTGACATTCTCACAGCCAAACATCTAGGTTACAGGATATCATAAATCGCTGCAAACAATAAACCCCAAGGACTAAACCAGCTCTCGGCCTGCACTGTGGGGAGGCCAATGAAGTGAACACAGCAGGAGGTCAAGGAGTGAGGAAGAACCTCCTCTCCAAATCCCTTAAGGAGTGGCTTTATTTGGAAACAGACTGACAAGTTAGCAACGAGTCCACTAAGAGGATTAGTGGTGTTGCATTGGTTTCAGTGTTACTCATGGCTAAACAAGTGACAAACACAAATTGAGTGGGAAGACAAAAAAGAGGGACCAGGAATCGAAGGGAGAGATGATTTCCCATTGAGACTCAATTCCAAATTTCTCTACTCCTTTCACACACACACACACACACACACACACTCATACAAACAGGCATTCTTTCACTTACGCATCTAGAGGATTAAATGAGCAGAGCTAAAATCAGCCATGGTCTAGTCTAGAAAAAAATTATCCACAAACAGCTAAATCTTATTTTAGCTGAATTTGGTCATAAGGGTGGGAAATATTACAAAACAATTTACACCATGAAAGACATTTCCACAAAACACATATTTGTTTATTTCTGAAAGGTTGTGGATAAATAGAATGAAAAAAGAAAAAAACAGCACCACAAAATTCGTACAGGCAATAAAGTAAAGTAAAGTGGCTCCTGTTAGTCACACATGAACACACCACAGCACAGTACACAGTGCGAACAGGGTGAACTTTATCCATTCATCAAGTGAAGCAGTAGGCTGTCACCAACAAGGGGCGCCCAGCAGTGTGTGTGGCGACGGTACCTTGCTTGTGGGTACCTCAGAGGTGCCACTAGCAGTCTTGGAACTCAAACCCACAACCATCTGATTCCAAACAAAGGAAACTTAGAACCCATGTCCCTGAAGAGACTGGAGTCTTAATCCAGTGCCTTAGACCAGTGGTTCCCAAACTTTTTCTCACTGTGGACTGCTCAAGTCTTGACAATTTTACTGCGGACAGGGGAGGGGCGACAAAATCACGAACCAGAACTAAACAATCAAGAGACATTTGCTTTTTATCAATTTTGCTATTTTGTGGGATTTGCTATTTTTGACATGACGTGTCAAGAGTGAGTCATAGACTAAGGATATCCAGTCATTTTTCAAAGTAAAACATTGTTTAGACTCTGATAGTAAATTAGTTGAACGGAAATACTGTAAGATTTTATAAAGCCCTAAAAGTTTTTTTGCAGCCTGGTATCACATGACCCATGGCCCGGTACCGGTCCGCGGACCAGGGGTTGGGGACCGCTGCCTTGGACCACTTGGGACACCACCTTGCATAAACACTTGTTGACATCCATCTGCTATGATAACTAAAACTGATTTAAATCTTCTTACTGCTAGCTGAAGTCTAATACCACATTTTCGATTCCAATATCGAAGTATATGAAACTGCTGATACTGAGTACTGATACCAATACTGATTCTAATCTGAATACTCAACAGGTGCATTTCCATTCCACTTCTGACATACAAAATTTGGTATACAGATTTGGTAAAATCAGTTCCTGGAATCACAACCAAACCATACAAAAAATTTAAGTCCTGCTATCCGTAGCGGCTGCTTAAAGAGGGACACTTAGCTTGATGCGAGAACCAGACACTGAATCCATGGCATCATCTGATAGAGCTGGCTGCCAAAGCGAACACTGCAGAAGGGTAATCGGGAAGCGATGTTCAGCTAACAGGCAATATTTTGCTTCTGAATCACAGCATCAGCACTCTCTGTTACAGATACTGTATTAAAGTGGCAGTATCAGGACTGATACCGATGTGGTGTCGGTATCAGTGCAATACCTCAATATACTGTAAAATTGTCCAAACCTAGTCCAAAACACCCACATTCACACACACACACACACACACACACACACACACACACACATATCCAGCCAGAATCAAAGAGTGTTCCAAATGAAAACAAAGAGATGGTGAATATTTCAAACAGGAAGAGGGCTTATTCAGGGGCTGTGTCATTAGGAAGTGGTCAGACGCATGAATTACTGATGAGTGTAACCCAACAGGCTCAGTCATCTGTGTACTGGCCAAGGAGAGAAAGCAGCTCAAGCCCTGAACCACTCTATCCTTCACACATGCATGCACACAAACACACATATATACACACACACATGCTCAAACAAACACACAGAATAAGCATATGAACAGAAACTTTGATAAAACATTTTCAAACTGCATCAGGATTCTAAAGTTAACAATTGCAACACTATTGGCCTTTTTGAACAAATTTCCTATGCATGCATATTTAGGTCTAGGTAGAACAAAATTATTTTGTTGCTTTCCAGAGTCTTGCGTGAGATGTGCCCACATGTCTACATGGCTCTTCCTGTGTGAATAATTTAAGCATGGGTGAAAAAGTTTGTCCCCTCAGTAACATAAGCAGCAGTGAGGGGATGGATAGGTGAATAAACTGAAGGTCCTTCAGCCAACAAATTCCCACTTGACCTCTTGTTCACAAGACAGGCCATTTGTGACTTTTGCTATATATTTACTGCAGACAGTTTGATGCCTGGGATCAGAGAAAGTGGGGATATTTGAGACTGGGTGTTCAGCTAATGTAGAGTTTAAATGAACTGAGACAAATAAGACTGAAATCATTTTTTGTGTGTCTGCCATATAGGCTGAAGAGAGCATGCTAACAGTCTGGACCTGAGTATGACAAGATATTGTAACCATAAATAATTATAAAATTCACAAATTCAGTCTATTTCATTCGAACTATCTGTGGAAATAGTGAGATTATTCTTAAAGATTCCCCCACTTCAAGGTGCTAAGAAAACTAACAAATTAAAAGGTAACATGTATATCTTGTTGAGTTATTTGCTATTAGCAATTAATAACATTACATTGCTTTAATTGGATTGTTATTGATTTAGCCAATCACAAGAGCTAAAAATATTAAATGCTAAAATTCACATGAAACAAAAGTTAATCATGCAGCGACTTTTTTTTTTCACTATTTGAGGCTGGCACACTGGCAACTGGAAATTGCCTGCCAAAGCTGGACCCAAAGGCACTGAATGTTTTTTGTTTCTGAAAGCCTGGCCTCCCCCTTTTGACCCGAGTCAGTTCTAAGCCCAGCCAAAGCCCTTAATCTGCACTAATTGATTGCATAACTCCCCACCTCCATGTGGTGTTTTACGTCCTGGAGGAGTTTTACGGTCATCCTCTTCATGTTGTGTATATGCCATTAGCTTTATCACTAGAAAGCCACAGCATGTTGGCCATTGAGTGTGATAGCAGGATACAAGCAAACAATACACCAATCCAATCTGCCTTCATAGATCACCAGCTCACTGGCCAAGTGCTTTATCTATGTCTGTCCCTGGTCCTATTCCCCTTTAAACAAAAGGACACTGATATCCTAATGAAGGACACATTCCACACCATTGAACAGTTGGTGTGAATGCCAGTTGGTAATAGCCAAAACGTCTGGCCATCCTAAACAGATAGGGAGGAAGCAAGATGGGACAAATTAGCCTTTTGACAAATCACAACGTGACAAATTCTATTCATCTGCTCTGGCTCAGCCGAGAGAAGATCTGTTCATTTTAGCCTTGTGTATTTTTGGTTGCCACACAAGTAAGAGGTTATAAACATACTAATCCTTATGTGTAATAATAATTGTATCACCATTGCTTTGGAAGAGTTCAATACATTGAAGTTAAGAGCAACATTGTCAATTTAAAACTGATATTGCAAAAGTGTTTCCTGCTAACTGCTAATGCTAAAAACAGGTAATGGTGGGTTTTACAGCCATTTCTTACTACTACAATATTTCACAGCTGATGACCACAGTGGACTGAGCTGATTATGTTTCTCCCATGAACTCACATAAAAAGGTAACCAAGTACCTTCAGAAATAAGTACACTGTGCTACCTCAGTTGCACCATCTAATGGGTCTCAGTGGAGTTGTTGGGTGTCAGCATCTGAAACTTAAAGCCTAAACATGACACTATAGCAGTGAACCATGTATTAAAAACTCTCGCTCTCGAATGACAATACAAACCCTTTAACCTTAATGAGGGTCATTAGGCCATGTAATAACGGGTGACAGTCAAAATCAACAACGTGCAATATTTCAACAAAGCAATACTGATTCTGACATGAGACTGTTGTCTCCTCCCTCAATAAACAACCCTATCAACGCAGTGCAGAGGTCCAACAGCAAGCAGGCCTCTATTCACCAGTATTTGTTTACCTCATTAGGCTACCGGTCACCATGGTGACCACCGCACACAATACTGAATAGGACAAGGCTATCAAGCACAAGCACATCTTTCTTCCTTATTAAAGTTTCAGTAGCCTTGCATCTGTCCAGTCTAAGCAAGGGATCACCCACAGAAAGAGCTTCGGTGCAGGGGATGCATGGTTGGTCCATGCTTGTTTTTGGAGAATGTCTTGCTAAATATTTTATCTTATATTCCTCACAACGCAAGGCAGAACTTTCAGCAGTAGGGGCCATTCCAGTCTCTGCCTAAAATGCACCCATGCTGTTCTCATATCCAGTTAACATGTAAGCCTATTAGCCAACTGCACTCAAGGTCCAAGTGTTACTAACCTTGATTTCAGTGAAGTCTAAATTTGATTAAATGAAAGTCAAGCAAGAACACCAACACACTCAAACTCCATTTTAAAAGTAATTGTAACATTAAACTGCCTCCCAGTGTACTGTGAAATATAGTTAACCTGCGATGCATTCAATATAATGTGGCTGGTTAGAAAAGACTAGGCTGTACGACAGGTGTGGAACCTAGCTAAAATCACTCCTTTATCCAATGAAAGAACACTTTTCAATTTAATGTACATTAATAGAATCATTTTTAAAGTAATTTCAAGTTAAAATCATTTCACTAGTTATTAATTAACTCAAACCTGGTTATTGTTACATGAATTTATCTGTAATATATTGCATTATAATTACATTATAATGTAACACTGCTGAGAAAATAAAATATATTACAAGTTTTGAGGTTTATTATTAAACTTGGAAAATAGGAAATTGTCTTAAACTTTGTCATTGAATGCATGACATATATTCGATTTATGAATGGAGATGTAATCAGATTTTGAATAAACACAGTGCAGATTAGACAAAAGGCTTGGGTGCATTCATTAAGGTTGTGCCTGTGCACTGGTGTGTGTGGAAATAACACGATAACAAGGCCATGAGAGCTATACACCGATGTTATCTCTAAGGGACAGTGTCCCACCGCAGCAGAGCTGATTAGAAACAGTTTATGTGTCCATGTATTTGTGTATTTGTGTGAGGCATGTGTGAATCTTGAGAGGATCTAAGAGACAGTTAATATCTTACTGTCTGTTTTAAATGAACTGTGATGATAGATAACTGAAATATATCCAGAAAACACGATGGGCATTGTTTATACCACTCCCCATAAATCAAATAAACAAACAATCAAACTAAACTGTCTCATACTGAGTGTAGTTAAAACATGACAGATGATAATTTCTTTGCTATTAATTTTCTGTAATTAAATTTTTTCAACCCACAACTTTTCCCCTGTTCATTTTTAATGGTGTGTTTGTGTGTGTGGGTGGGGGGAAGGGGTGGGGAATTTGCGCACTTGCAGAGTCTCAGTGTGTGTGTGGGTTGGATGGTTTTGAAAAGTGCTTGTGTGTGTGGTTCTGGTTCCCATGATTGGTCCAAATTTCAGCCTCATTGGATGTTGTTACAGCATCAGACCTGATGCGATTATTTGCCCAGACAAACAGCTGGACATCAGTCTGACATGGTGGCAATTTTGGCAAATGCTTTTTTGCTGTCGCACGCAAACCCCAGTCACACATACACAAACACAACCCCTGCCCCTATACAGGTGAGCATGTGGATAAAAAGGGATTATTCGCCAATTTTAACAAAAAATCAATAGTTTCAGCTGAACCTTTGAATATATAAGGAAAAAATAGTGGCACTGGACCATCTCTAATATATCCTGACAAAATTGAATCTTTCAAAGCAAACTCATTTTTCTAAATGAAAAAAAAAAGTTAAATAGACTAAATAGAAAATAGACACAAGAACGTATGTAATAATGAGTAATGCTTCAAGCGTAACTGTTAACTGCAAACATCTGTGCACCAAGTGAGTTTATGAGTCCAACAACCGGTTTTGTATTTTTTCATCATTGAGTCAAAACCTAAAAACACTAAATTAGCATAATTGCAACAGTTCAGTCCAGGTCGTGCTAAACCATAAGTGATGTACTGAACTACAGCATTGTATTCCCACTCATTTACAACTGCCTTATTAATATTGTAAAGGATTGCATATTATAATATCACATTGCAATTTGAATTGAATCACTTGAATTACTGATTATGAACAATATAATGGAGTTAGCTAAAATGTTCAGTGTGATTGGCGGACAGGAATTTTGTGAGTGCCAACATTTCTCAATAACGGTGCTACAGCTGAATCTCTAGTATTGCTATTCTTCACTTGCCTACAACCTAGCAACAACCAACCATTAAAAAATAATTATAACCACAACAAACTTTATCACAAGTAAGAATCCTGCCAAAAAGAACTATGACAAATAACACTTTGTAATAACAAGAAGAGATGAGAGCAAGCAACAACATCAACAAAACATTTTCACTGAAATCTACCTAGCCAGGAGTGGCAGGACTGATCTTCATGCTGACATCCATCCATCCATTTTCTCCCCTTTATCCCGTCACGCTGACATTCCACCTCAAATATTGTCTTGCAAAACACAGTTTAAATCGACTATACGTGATGAGGAGAAACGAAAGTGCAAAGTATATGCCTTCATGACTGTATGATGTTTACTCAAATGTTTCAAAGACATTAGCACTTTAGATTTTTATAATTCAATGACATTAATCAGTAGGTTCACCTGTAAAACTACATGCCTACTGTCTTGCGATTCTAGTGTCAGTTATGCAACAACATGTTTACAATTAACACTTTTTATGTATGAGTAACTGTCATTAAATGACCACATCCATATACTAAAATACTGCATCGTTTAAGATCACAGTAATATGAAAATGCCTATTGCAATGTGAACAGAAGCCTCTGGCTCAAATGTGGAACTTTATTTGTCAAACCAGGAACAAACCTTGATTGATGTTTGTGTAACCTGACAAATTGTAAACCCAAATTGTCTTACTTTGGGCTGTGTCCCAACAGCAGTCTGAGCGACGGCAAGTCCCCTTTAGCAGCAGCATAGTGAACAGGCAGAGCTCCCGTATCCGTGGCAATGCTGGGATTTCCTTCCCCACTCTTGAGTAACCAATCAGTGATCTCATGATGGCTGAAGCGGGAAGCCAGGTGGAGTACTGTGGCTCCTGAGCTGTCTTTATCCTGCACACACAAGAGACATAATTGATTTGGGTTTGGCAAGACATTAAGAAAATTTCCCAGCACAAATCTGTGGGAGAACTTACTGGGTATCTGTTATTAACAGGTAGAATCAATCTGTAATAATTGGCATTTGCACACAAAACATACATTGTCATTTCTGTTCACACACTTACGGAGATGTGAGGTTGTGAATTTTGATGTAAGAAGCTGTATGATAGAACAGTGGTAGCTATAACAGTTCACAAAAGGAATTTTATGTGCAGAAGAAACATCTCATATTATATTATATTTACATTACATACCCAAACATACAGTGCATTGTGTAGTTACACAAATATTTTATACTACATCCCCCACACCCCTAAAAATAGAAAATGTTATGAAGGATATTGGGATGAATATTCAATAAATATTGACAAATCCTTCAGGGTTGATGTGATGTTACTCAAAGTGTGTCTTTAACTGAGCATCTTTATATAAGAACATTTCTGGCAGTGTTCAAATCTTTTTAACAGTCATTCAGGAACTTAAAGTAGCTAACACAACGCTGTAATTTAAGCTCCTAAGGTTTCTGTTACATACAACAAAACACTGCTTCCTATTTGTGAAAAGCAGAGGGCAAGACTAAAAAGTTAGTGAATGGGAGGAAGAGAAATAACAACAAAATGGAATAGGGAGCTCAGGTTACACGTCCACCGGATCTGTCACTAGGTATAATTCCATTTTGATTCTGAATTGTGTTGCACCATCATATGGCACTGACCAAACTGTAGTTCAATCTTAAAAGGGAATAAAGGAATTTGGCTTAATATTACCTCATATTCTCGGTGGAACAGGAATCAGTAAATGACAACTAAACAGGAACGAACTTCAATTACATTTAATTCAATCACTCATGCTTTAATAAAAACATTTTTCATGAGGCTTTTTTTCAGTCTGTGATTGAGGAAATCAACAATAAAAGTGTTTTAAATCTTTTTTAATTAGGATGAAAGATTTTTGGAGCTGTCTATATATTAAACATTACAAATTTCATGTTGGCAATACAAAAGTATATGATAAATAATTTACTGCATTTGTCTATGAACACGTTCTCAGTTTTCTAGAGCTCTCAATCATTATGGAACCACCTACAGGTATATTCATCTCTGTAAAATAATCTAAAATGTCTTCATTTTTTACAGTTCCTGCAAATGTGCTGAAATCTTTTTACTGTGCATTTTACTGCATTATTTTATTTTATTGAATTGAAACAGCGATCCCAAACATCTGAACTGTGACTCTAAACATTTAAAACCTAGAATGTCTGTATCTTTCCCCCCAGTAAACATGTCTGAACTAAAAATTATGGTGTCAGGTAGTAACAGTGAGAAGGAGGTTAATGAAATCTCCATTAATTACATGAACCTCTAATCGTCCGAGTGTCTGGGGAATACTCAAGCAGTCAAAAGGGGCAAAAGCGGAAAAAAATCCCTGGATATTTTGACAGTCTACCACAGGGCAGATACACAGACATGCACATTCGCACTTAGGTGGCAATACACCATTTCCAATACACCTGATGTTCACGTCTTTGGACTGTGTGAGGAAACTAGAGTACTGTGCATAACATGCAAACTTCACACAGAAAGGAGGCTCTGCCACCCCAGGAACCCAGGAAGTTCTCACTGTGCAACTCAATGTGCCAATGTGCCACTCATTAGGAAAGCAGGGACTAAATAATTTAGTTAAAAACAACACTAAAGTGTCCTTGAGCACTGGAAAGGCGCTTTATACATAAAAATTATTATTATTTATTATTATTGCTAAAATGTTCATATTTATTCCTCTTCACCTGCAGCTATGAACATAACACTTAGTTCAGGCCTGTACCAATCTTATTTTAGGCTTGCGAGGGTTGAAGCAGGAAACTCGGTATGAAAACTGAGTACCATCAGAGAAGTCATGCAAATTACCCATCATTTTTAGATATGCAAATAAAAGAACAAGTCAAAAACAGCTCCCTTGTTGTTCTCTTGTATATAAGGAAAGGGAAAAAAGAATATTGTACCATGAAAACATTGGTGACTCATTGTTCAAGATAAGAAGTGATGCTGCTTATAACAACTTCCTGAATGCTTTTGATCCTGTTCATTCTTAGTGTGATTATACACAGCTAATCCCTGAAAGAATCTTCTGCAGAATAGCCTGTATAAAGCATGCTTGCAGCCAAGTCTGGTTCAAAAGAATAATGCTTTATTATGTCATGTTTTCTTTTTGTTGTTAAAGATGGTGACAGACACATAACAAAACCACAAGCTGGGTTTGGGATCAGACCCACAACAAAGTCTTGAGTGTTGCATTAACACCTGCACTGTTGAAATAACAGCCGCAGCGTTAATTTAAGTAGAGCCGGACACATGTGAACTCTGTAAGAGTGAATTTGACACTGGAGAGTTTGCAGGACGTGTCTGGGACCAGCACAGATTACGGTTTAACCTGATTTATCTCTCAGTTCTCAAGAGAACCGTAGAAATCCAACAGATCAACTACAGTCAATGCTGGAGTTGGTAGAATTCTTTTAACGCTAGTGATGAGTAAAAAGAAAAATATTTAAACTTTTTTTTCTTAGCAGATTGCTATGTGTGTATGCACTGGTGATATAGATGTTTATATACATAGGTAGATGCAGTGGTG
>JBBMFX010000016.1:3503112-3515365 GCA_037832545.1 Rhabdalestes septentrionalis | reverse complement strand
ATATATAGTAGAATATGATTTAGGTATATGCCAATGTCTTTGTATTTTTATATATGTGTGTGTGTGTGTGTATATGTGTGTGTATATATGTGTGTGTATATGTGTGTAAATGTGTGTGTGTTTGTGTGTGTGTGTGTGTGTGTGTCGTGTTAATATATAACATTGTAAAAGAGTAGCTTTGCGTGTTTATTGAATTGGTTATTAAATTGAATGTTTTTAACCCTCCCCCCAACGCAGGCTTGGCTAGAACGAAAAGTACTCCACACCCAAATGCCACAGTTCATGTTTCTACTAAGCCATTACAGTGTACCAGATGCTGCAAACAGCGTTGGTTAAGGCTTGGGAAGCTCTCGAGTATATTTAGAGAGCTCCATTTTTGGACATTAGACGTAGTTTCCCAAGCCATTGCTTGTTTGTATACCTAATTTCCAAATGAAGGGATTTTATATTTAATACCTGTGAAACAAATTAAACATATTACGCTCAGTCTGGACAAAAATAATTCATTTTAATGGAGACTCTCAATTCTGAATGCTGTGTGCCCAGTATGTGAGGTCCGAATAAAGCCACAGACATTTGCAGCATCTATTATAGCCCTAAATCATATTCTAAAAAATTGTGGTCACTCACTATAATAGAAATTAACCCATCAACTTTGACTGTGTAATCTTTTATTTCTAAAGGTGTATTCTAATGTAGATCCATTCATGAACATTGTTGTGGAACGTAAATTCACCAGATTGAAACAGAAGAATGGAAGAACACCAATAAGTGTTAAAAGCACTTTAAAAGACCAAAAATTTTCGAACTTTCTGGTCCAGCCTCTTGTTTTCATCTTTTGAAGTTCTGATGAACTTTCGCAGGTAAGACATACGTTGCAGTTAGTAAGGCGTGTGAGCAAGCCTCATTATGAATAAAATGACTGAGGTCAACAGCAGAGCAACTGGTCTATTTCCATCTCAAATCTGTGAAATATTAAAACATATATTGTGAGAATAGCTATGCAGATAATTGCTAACCACATAACAACTGTGCTGCTCATGCATAATTAAAATGTACTGCTCAAAAACGAAGAAAAACTTTTTTAATGAGAGTATTAAGTCAAGTAAATTACTGGGATATTAAGCAAATCAGTGAAGTAGCAGAGGGGGTTGTTAATCACTTTCATCTACAGTTTAGTGTTAATGAAACTAAATAATGATACAACCCCCAAAACTGGAACGATTTTACAGGTGGATGCTGCTGACATATTATTCCTCCTCCACTTTTCTGACTGTGTTTTCACTAGTTTTGGAGTTGGCTAGGGTCAGTGTGACTAGTAGCATGAGGCAATATGTGGACCCTTCGGGGGTTGCACAGGTTGTCCAACTCCTCCAAGGTGGCAACTAAATATGTAACATTACCAGAAGGTTTGCTGCCCAGGACAGTCTCAAGAGCATGGAGGAGAATCCAGGAGAAAGACAATAATTCCAGGAGAGCTGAGCAGGGCCATAGAATATCTTTAACCCACCAGCAGGACCGGTATCTGCTCCTTTGTGCAAGGAGGAACAGGCTGAGCGCTTACCCAGTCCAACAAAATGACCTCCAGCAAGCTGCTGGTGTAAATATCTCTGACTAGTGTTGTAGTACTCGAGACCATTTTCTGCTTTCTCAGTCTCGTCTCAGACTTGACCTTTCAGAGACTCTGTCTTGACTCGGTCTCGGACAACAGTAGAAGGAGGAGGACTCGTAATTTCAGAGCGAGTCTTCGAGACCAGTTAATTTTTTTATATGTTCATGTTAACAAAACACTCCAACAATTTTCCATCATTACAAATAAATTCAAACAATAATAATAATAATAAAAATAAAAATAATAATAATAATATTATCACATAATTATATTTTGAAGTAGCCTACTAATCTACACATACCCTACAGGCCCTAACTGTGTTTCAAATCATTTTAATGATAGTAAAACGTCACATGAAAATGTTAAGTAGACCTCCCTCCCTTAATAGTGTACAGGACTGCTCCTGTAAACAATTTAGTCTAACTTAGTGTTTAGGCCTAACTTTTCATTATTAACTGAGGTGATATTAAATCATGGCTATGAAAACTGACTTGTTTTTATGGTCTTGGTCTCGACTCTGTCTCGATTCCTGAAAGAGTAGATCTCAACTTGATCTTGCTTCCTCAAAGACTCGGTCTTGACTCTGTCTCGGCATTGGCGGTCTCGTCCCCATCACTATCTCTGACCAAACAGTCAGAAACAGACTTCATGAGGGTGGTCCAACATCTTTTAGTGGAAGCTTGACTGGTTCAATTGCCATAGAACACCAGATTTGGCAGGTCTGCCACTGGCGCCCTGTGCTTTTCAAAGGTGAGAGCAGTTTCACCCCGAGCACACGTGACAGACATGAAAGGGACTTGAAAAACAATGGAGAATGTTATGCTGCCTGTAACATAGTTCAGCATGAATAGTTGTGGTGGGTCAGTGATGGACAGGGAAAACGTATCTTGACAATGGCACCCTGATGAACCCTAAATATTGGGATGAAGCTATTCTGAGACCATACACTGGTGCATAGGGCTGATAGTAGCCTAGTGTGCAAAACACTTGCCTGTGAAGCTGATGACCATTAAAAGTAGCAGGTTCAAACCCAACTTTTTACCATTGTGTCCTTGAGCATGATACTTAACACTCTTGCTCACTTGATACTTGCTCAAGGGGAACTGTCCCTGTAGCTAATGATTGTAAGTCGCTCTGGATGACGGTCTGTTCTGTGTTCCTCCTGGTGAATGGCAATGCCTGGACTCATATTGCGAGAGAATGCTGGCAGTTCCTGGATTATGAAGGAATTGATACCATTGAATGCCCCTCACACTTTTCTGAGCCAAATCCAATGTAACCCCTCCGAGATATTATGTTTGGACAATGCATTCAAGCACATGTGGGTCGTACAAACAACCATTACCATTTTGAGAAGTTACAATGAAATTTTTGGCAAAATTTGGTGTCTCAAAATTTGGTGTCTTTGAGTCCTTTTCCATCAAATAATATGGCACCCTTTTCTTCTAACACATTATCTAATCAGATAAATGTCAGCATAGATACCATATCAGTATAGATATCAAGAAATTTTGAAAACACAGTACATCATTGAGATTTGCTAACAAATACTAAAACCAAATGGTCACATAAACAGCGCAAAACACCAAAACGTTTTTCAGCTTTCTCAGATCAAACCTACACCTTCATAAAAGTTGCACATAATTGTCCAGGTGATTTGGGACTCTAAATTATGACAAATTAGACATGCTTTTGTCTGGGATAGATGCCTGTAGTACTGAAGTTTTAAGAAGGATGAGAGATTTTGTTAACATTTTTTTTTCCAGAAACAACTGAATTAGCGAGATTACCCAGTTCTTGTTTGTTAGCGACATTAGTCTCATTGCTCCACTCATAGGGTAAAGAGTGTACATGTTAGTGCATATATAAAAATTTAAACTTTTCTATATTGCATCATGATTTTTGTGCCCGTTTAGGTATACTAAATATCAACATTTTGATTTGGCCAGGCATGATTTGTTATACACCCAAACGTGTCATTATTGCTTGAATGGTTCAAAGTGTGAGTCAGCTGAATATATAACTGAAAAGCAATGCAAGAACAAGTCTCTTAAAGGATGTTCAAGTTACCTTTCCAATGTATTGCCCATTTCCCTGCCCTAAGAAGTGGTTAAACGGTAGGATTACCTAGTTTCATCATTAGATGCCTTTGAGTGGAGCTGCTGTAATGTAACCTGCTCCAAACTGGTGGTACGTTCAGTCCTCTTAGGTTCCGTCCTCTAAGAAAACAACGTAGCCTTGTTTAAGCTTGCACAGATGGGACACCCACGCCATAAATATGCACAAAGATGGTCCCAACCGAAATTATCCAATTTTCCTCCCCTCAGGGGAAGAACAGGGAAAAGCCGTAGTTCATAGACTCCCCTGGTTAAAGACATGTCGCGTGCACCGCGCGAATCGCCAACAACACACATGTCAAACTCGAAAAATGTCTAAAAACGCTTTACTGTTACTATTAGACATCCATGGTCAGCAAGATCGCGTAATATAAACGAATTATTTCCAACATATATATGGAGGAGATGCAACATGTTTGAGCTCTTTGGTGGGCAAACAAAGAGTGACGAAGCCACGTGACTGATAAAAAAAATAGCTTTGAAAGATGTTTACTAAAAAACAAAACAGTCACGTAGACAAGCCAAAGACTCGTGCGTCACGGTTCCCTCTCCAATAGAGGTTAATGCGGCTTGGACGCTGTAACATCCTTTTAAAAACAACACGCTAAAATGATGAGAAGTTCGGGGTGCAAGAGACTTTGCCAAATTTTGTCTGGCGGGACAGATCTGTGGGGGTGGTGGTAACGGTGGTGCGCTTTGGTCGGGGTCACAGATGTCCATCTGTTGCGCAGTCGTGGCTCGTGCCGAGCGTGTGAGATCCACATTCATATCAGGAAAGCTGAAGAATTGCTTCATACTTGCCCATCAGTGCATCACCTCATCTGTTACTATGCCCTTCAGATCTGAAAAAATGGGTTATTGACCCCATCCCCCACCCAAGTGAAGCCCCCCAACACACACAAAACACTCGAACGTCTTTAAACAGCCTCCCCAATAGCTGTTTGTCAATTAAAATGTTAAGCATGTGCTGAACATTATAGCGTGGCTTGGGTAGCTCCATCTTTTAATCAAGAAACCTGACACCACCCCCAGCAATAGTTTACGACTGTGGATAACACGTCATTTAAATTGCATAATCACATCAATATAAATTTCGAAATTGAAATTTACATTTGTTGTATCTTTCTAGACTATCAATATTTTTCGAAAAAATTCGAAAAAACATGGCCAATACCACAATCCAGTCTGTAATGGTCCAGTTCAAAGCCAGTGATAAACAAACCAAAGTAACGACGTTAATTACAATAAGATGGTAATATTAGCTACAGAGAAGTGTTCTGCATTCTGAACACGAAATAGTTCTTTGTTTGTCAACAATGAAACTCTCTTTGAGCCTATATTAAAGAACCATGCATTAGTTTCTTAATTATAAAATAATAACAATAATCAGGAACCGGGACAATGGAAACGTGTTTAAATCCACCAACCTTTCCATGTTAATTTTTAATTTAAGTATACTTAAACGGGTTTATACAATACAAGTGAATGTCTATACAATTACATGAAATGCCTTGAAAAATAATAGAATTAAATCTTAAAGTTTAAATTGGGTTTTTAAAATTTGGCGCTCTAAACTTGCAAATGAGGGTCTTAAAACGTCCACAATGCAAAAAGCAGACACGGCGCGTGCCGGCAGTCCGCTTAAACATCAGTCAACAGATGGTCTCTGGCTGCTATGGGAATACCTTGTGTTTTTTAAACCCACTTGTATTCGGGCGATCCCGCGCGCACTGTTTATGAGTGTAATACGCTCTCGCACTGGGGTGGGCGTGGCCTAGCCAATCACGGCGCGCGGGGCTGTCCAGAGAACGGGTAGAGAGAAGCAAAGCAACGCTAGAGCGCCGTATAAAAGCCACACGCTGGACCATCCAGCCTCAAACCAGCTCTACATTCCACACGAGCTCAAATCCAATCATGACTCCCAGCATCCTCAGCAACTCCTACAGCTCGCCCATGACGGTGGCTCAGAGAAAAGAGGCTAACGAACTGAGAAAGGTGAGGAACATTTCTGATGATTTATTACACAAGCAGATATTAATTATCACATTTGTTTCCACGTGGATTCTAATCGTCACTATTTTCTCACAGACTCTCAAACCACTGATGGAGAAAAGAAGGCGCGCTCGGATCAACGAAAGCCTCAACAAGTTGAAGGCTCTCATCGTCCCTCTGGTCGGCAAAGATGTAAGTAGAATAAGCCACGATTGAACGTTATCATTATCATTATTATTACTTTTTTTAGTAGTAGTATATATATTGATGTTTTATTGTTGTTGTTAATCATTATTATTATGTTCTAACGTTGAAAGTATTTTTCCATTTGCAGACCTCACGCTACTCTAAGTTGGAGAAAGCAGATGTTCTTGAAATGACCGTCAGGTTTCTCCGAGAACTTCCATCCGCTCCAGTAAAAGGTACGTTTTGGTTGCTTATACTGTTAAATAAGTCAGTATTTCTTGCACAGAAAAACGTAATAAACGATCTGAACCTCTGCAAAATTGTCTAAATAGTCTATTTTTTTCACAGATCAAGCAGACAGTTACAGAGAGGGCTACAGAGCGTGTCTGCAGCGGGTCTCTGCGCTCCTGCCTCTCCCCGGTCTGGACCAAGAGGCCGGGCTGCGGTTGAGTGAGTTCATGCAGCGGACAATGATCTCCTCCAGCACGGCATGTGAGCGCTGCTGCCCCCACAGCGCCACCCCCACGGCACCGCAAACCCACCAGCTTCGCAGACTCCAATGTATAACCCCCCGCGCCCAGACCACCACCAGCAGCGCAGCTCCCGCGCCCAGCCGCTCTCAGCCCGGACAACAAGCTCATACTAACAATATGTGGAGACCGTGGTAGACGGGCTGAGCCCCAAGAAAGGCTTAAATCATGAATGACCGTAGCCAATTCATCATTTAACTGTGTATAAACTACAACGCAAGTACGGGAAGCCCGTTAGAGAGAGTATTCTGAACCATGTCTTGACAATAACTTGGCTTAAGGAATTATTAAACGAGCCGGTTAGCACAGATTATGGGTATATATGCATGCAAGCCTCCCCGGGGTTTCAAGGAAAACGGGTTGTAAACAACAACAATTGTAAACCCCAAGGGTTAGAATGTATTGTGTGAGGTTTGCACTATTGACTTTTTTGGTATATTTGGTCTGTGCAAAGAAGTGGTAAACACTGTGTGTTAAAGTTTCATTATGAAGTGAACTGGTTCTCGTTGACGGCCCTTATTTAAGGTGTAAGTTATTTTGAATGCTAAAAGAAAGGTGTAAGTTTTGCGAATGCTAAAGAACAATAAAAATCTATTGACATTAAAAAGAATTGCTTGTGCATGTTTCTTTTATAAACATGTATAAAGAGCGAATGACAAAGACTAGAACAAATGTCTACTGGATTGGTCTTTGTCTTTATCATGATCTATTGCAATAAATGAAAACAAATAGGGAATGCTGGGTATAGTATATTAGTGTGCCCATTAAAAATGAACTTTAGAATTTCTTCTGTGGTACACTCTGAATTTGCTTTATCCTATGACAGGAGCTCACAATAATTATATTAGAATTTTTAATGCACATATGAAGGTTGCTCAATATGTCTAAATGTAACAGATTTATGGTAATTTTGCCATCATTTTAACTATTTCCAGTTGAGTAAAATTACTACATAAACACGTGTGACGGGTTTGGGTGAACATGTATTATGAAATCCAGAGCACACCGGACTTGAGTTAGTTAGGATATGTGTTTCAGCTGGCAGGTGTGCTCAAGGAGAATGAGTTATGTGTTTCTATTGTTTTATTAAGTTTGGGGTGTGGATATTTAAGTTCGTTTGTGGTGTTTGTTTGGATTTGTGCTATTATAATTCTAGAACCCTTAAATGGGAGACAGAATGAAACATAAAAAAAACAAACTGAAACAACAATACTTTTAACAAGTCTGATAGAAAGACTGCCTTAATGAAGTCTATGGACACAAAATGTCAAACTATAATGCATCATTTCCAGTACCAACAAGCAATGACTTCTTGAATTTTGGATATTTGGCCCTGTGGCTCAAGCCAACTTGCAGCAGATCTTGTACTTCGTTTGTTGTAATGGAACATTCTGCATCAGTTTCAGTGCTTGCTTCGCTCTGTCATTTACCACTGCTACTCGGCTGACGTATGCCTTAGTTTTTTATAGATAGGTATTAAGCAATAATCATGACAAACCAGTTAAATTCAGTGTAGGAAATAGCTATATTAAGGAATGGCTTTCTACTTTAGTTTTCCACTGTATCCATGTGCCAGACAGCACCGCCGGTGACTGACATTTGTGCAGGTCTAGAATTTTCTAACTTTCGCGTACTAAACAAACAATACATTTTGAGATTAGTTTTAGATATATTTTGGGATTACATTTCACCCAGCAGCTTGTTGATCAGATTCTGAAATGCTTTGTAGACTGCCCAGAACAAAAACACATTTAGGCAAATCTAAAAAGCCTGAGGTGTACTTGAGGATGTGATGGTTCCATTGTGGGTCTGATGATGTTGGGACACTCCGGTGACCGAATCACAGCCACGATATTACTCGCGATAACAAGCAACACATGTGTTGTGTTGTGTTGTACGGATTCATTATCGGTTTTGATTTCAGCACTTTCAGAAGTATAGGCGTGAAACGTACCGGAGACTAGAACCGATTAAAACACGTCTGAAACAATTCGTGATTTCGAGAAACCCATGACAGCCTTGTTACAGACAAATGTACACGCAAGGCCTCTTAATTTGAGGGGGATTCATTCCTCTGTAGGAACACCCAGAACACAGCCATCTTATTCCTTTCATTCCCTTTTGATATGGTGCCGCTTGTGCACATGCACACAAACTTGAACAATAGAACTACAGCATTATTCGTGATGTTTCTTTTAAAAGAATATCACTTATAATAACCCACCCAACCAGAAACAATTTCTGTGATATTTGGGGTTTAACCTTCAGAGATTGTCTTAAAATGTTATTAAACAAATTAGAAAATTATATATAAAAGCAAATGTACCAGATGCATCTCCAGAATAAGGCTGGATAGTGAAGTATTTAATCTACATTCATTTGAATAGGTCAAACGTGTAAAAGTAAATGGGCAAAACGGAACGCACTATAAGCGAGAAAAAGATGAGCGCTAGTCACAAGCGACCACGTTTATTTGTCGGGGAACTTGGTCTGAGGTATCACATGAATTTGTAGGGTGTCCGAGCAGGGCGATGTAAAAGATGCGCCCCATTCATTCTTCATGGCATGTTTGCTATCTTTGTTGGTGAATAGCACCACCAACTCATCACCACGCGCCACAGAGCAGATGGTTTCCATAGGTTACCTGGTTGCACGCTACGGAGCCGCATAAGAGCGACGGGAAAATAATAAATAAGGAAATTGTTTAGAGGTGAAGAATTATACAGGCCTGCCACTGAAAACCTTCGGCGCCCAATAATTTAAGTGAGGCTTTTTTTCAAGAGCATTTTGGTGTAAATTTGGAGAAATGCAATTTTTAGTGTCTGCACATTCTACAAGTCTTGAGAGCATCCAACAGCATATACATCACAATCATAAGGGCTGATTATGTTTCATTTCTCACGGAAAAGCTGCTTTCAGAGAAAGTAATTGTGGTCAGCTTGACTAATGTGTGTTTTTTCAGCTGCATTTTCTTGAAATTTTGCTCCTTTCTGATGGCACAGAGCCAAAAGAGAAGATGTTTAAAGATATGATTGGGCCATAAGAAAAGAACTAAAGTTCCGCAGAAGAGTGTTTCAAGAAATACATTCCGCTGCTGACATCTTTGATGAATTACGCATGCACAGGGAAAGGGATGGTGTATAAAAAGTTGATTGGACCAGCCGAGTGTCAGTTGGGTCACCGATCTGCGACTCTTATGAACCGATCAGACAAATAAATAAATAAATAAATAAATGAAGTAGTACACGATACCCCAGATGGTCAATATTTTCATAGATCTAAACGAACCCAAACGTCTTCAGGTTATTAGTTATATCTCACAAATACAAGTGAATATATAAATACGTAAGTGCCAGTCCCTCACTTCTTTCATTCCTTCCCCACTCCAGTGTATTAATAAAACGTATGCTCTATACCCAAGCTCATCTCCTAGTCAACACCAAGCATCTGGCAACCCCCTGCTTTGAGGAGGGGCTAGGGTTAGCAGCTGGTAATCCCAGTCAAGGCTTGTCTCTTTTCTGATATTCCAACAAAGAACCTTCAGAGAACATTGACAAGCATGGATTTACTGTATGTACGATATACGTTACTGCTGAACTGTTGTAAAATAGATGATAGGGCAATACTGCTTTCATGTGTCCATATTTATGCATAATCAAACATAATTGTGAACAAACTATGACAAAATGAGCATATTAAAGGCCTGTTGCAAAAACAAAATAGCAAAATATTTTATTAAAATACAAGTGACTATATTTCAACTTAAACACCTTTAAACACCTCCCAAAAGCAGCTTAAAAGTGATAACTTTACAGGAAAACTTCTTTACTTGCAATGTAAGTTTAGACAAAACATTCAGTGCTATTTTGGGGCACATGTGTTAGTTCCTTCTTTATGAAATTTATGAAGCCATTCAAAACGATAAACATTAAATAATAATAGAGGAAATTTGGTTTGATATGGGTTGTTGTGATTCATCTGGTTACCTATATAAGTTCTTTGCTTGACACCACAGAACAATCTTTAAAAGGTTCCTCATATCTCACTTACAAGAATATTTTAGGGACATTTTATGGCATGCTTTTTGATGAAGATCTGTGAGTTGCAGGCACTTTATCGTAATCTAATTAACACTTTTTTGTAACTCGGTTTGATTGTACATAAAATACTGTTAGGGGGATCCCCATTGTGTATGATAGGCCAAATACTATATATTATATATATTCTACCTCTATGTCACATCAAAATACCTAACCTTCAGTGTTATTCTGCTGACATGCCAGCGTAATGTAGTAAAAATTTAACCCACCTCTAACTCACACAGAATTAAAACATGGATGAAGCATTAGACAAACCATAGATATCCACGGCACTGCCTGCATGGCTTAGGAAAAAATTCTCTTGATGAGTTTCAAGTCTATCAAGTCTATTGATGAGTTCAGCATGAGGCTTCACCAGTATGCTTCACAATGTTGGAAGTCAAGAATTCTGTATTGTCAATTGTCAGTATAACTGGGATGAAATAAATATGTTCGGGTTCATGGTGAATAACACAATAGAAGCACACTGCATAGGACTTTATACAGTAAAGTGTCGACACACAATGTTGAGAGACAAAAAAGCTGCATGAAAGGCTTTATAATTCTCTAAAGAAAGCCATTGAATCCCTTTCCATATCACAATATAAAATATTTACTCCAATGTTGAACACCAGTACTCCTCTCTTTTCAAATATTATGATGGAGATGTAATTGTCTCAAGCTTGACACTTATAAAGAGGGCTGACTCAAAATGATTGCTCAGTAAAATTATCCACAGATCCTATGCGTCAAACTTTTTCCAGTTATAATTACCTCGATATTGGTCTCTTCCCCTCGATCCTCATATTGGCTCTTTAGTTTAAATAAGTTTAAACTTGGTTAAAATCTTTTAAACCTGCTCTCGGCGATCTTGCAAGATTCTACTCATAGATATCAGCTTCAGATTCAGTAAAGTTCTTAAGGATAATTGCTAAATGGACTCTTTTCTGCCATCAAGCATAAATTTAAGCTTCTGCTCTGGTTCTGCTAAAATGTGCAACAGTTTCATACTACAGGCCACCAGAACTCTGAATGCAAATAATTGTTTAGTCCCTGGTTAACCAAGTGCCATTCAATTCAATTACTGTATCTCACTCCATACTTTATTTACTTCTCTTATTACACTCTGAACTTTCAGTAGCACCTTTACTTTACTATACATCTATTTACTGTCATTACAGGCACACTCAAGCCCTGTTTCTTGACTTACACATACTCATTGTGGTTCTATACTGTTGTCTCATGTCCAATAGTATAACTTCTCTGAAATTCACATTGTAGTGGGGGACAGAATGTAAAAAAAATCAGGAAATCACACTGTATCATTTGTAAAGTATTTATTTGTATTGCACTGCAGCACTTAAATATTTGAACACCTGTCAATCAGCAAGAATTCTGGCTCTAAAAGACCTGCCTTTGAGAAGTCCACCTCTACTCCACTTCTTAATTTGTAGCACCTGTCTGAGATCTTTAAAGACACTTGTCCACCCCACAGTCAGTCAGACTCAAATTACTACCATGGGCAAGACCAAAGAGCTGTCAAAAGACACCAGAGATAAAATTGTGGACCTCCACATGGCTGGAAAAGGCTACGGGGCAATTGCCAAGCAGCTTGGTGAACATAGATCAACTGTTGAAGCAACTGCCAGAAAATGGAAGAGGCTAAAGTTGACTGTCCGTCTCCTTCAGCCTGGGGCTCCATGCAAGGTCTCACCTTGAGGGGTATCACTGATGATA
>JBBMFX010000016.1:3475162-3493443 GCA_037832545.1 Rhabdalestes septentrionalis | reverse complement strand
ATGTATGTATGTATGTATGTATGTATGTATGTATGTATGTATGTATGTATGTATGTATGTATGTATCTATGTATGTACACGTGTGTCATAGAGCCCTATACTGTTGGATTCAGCCAGTCGAGTCTCATCCACCTGATTGGCCCTTCAGACTGCACTCTGCATGGCTTTGTACATGGTGGTAAGTGCTGTACTTACTCTACATATTTGGGATAAATTAATACACATAAAAATAAATATCCATGCTACTTCTCTTAGAATAAAAAAAATTAATACTGTCTTTTTTGGTAGAGTAAAATAAAATAATATTTGTTTTTCACTAGATCTTCTTGAATAAACATTTGAACTTCAAAATGGCTAAAAACAGATCATCAAGTTAGTCTTGTTGAGAAAAAATAATAATTTAGAAGCGCAAAAGAAGTATTGCCATAATAGGAATGGGAGCATAACAGTGTAGTGTGGCATAGAGAAAAATGTAGATGAAGAGTATTGGAGTGGGACCTTCATGTCATGTCCTGTAACCTCCACTCACACACACAGACCGAGAAGTCCAAGTCGCTGACCTGAATGAGTTACGTAAACACAACAACATCAGCAGCAGCAGCAGCAGCCCAGCCATGCTCACACAGCATCCCTAATGAGGGCCAGTTAGAAGGAAAAAGAGAGATGGAGAGAGAAAAAAGATAAGCTGGATCTTAATGAATGCTGAATATTTTTCATTTAATGAGGCAGATTTGCAGTCTTTTACATTTCACATCTTTTTACTGTCACAATTCCTTAGAAAAGGTTTTCAGTACATCATGAAAATTGAAATTGATTTGATAATTTTGTTAAAATTCAACATGCAATTGGAATTATTTTTTTACTTCAGGTTATTGGTTCTGTTAAACACAATCCACTGTCAAATAATTCAAAAGACTGTACTTTGACATGTCGTGTTTGACGTGTCGTGACTTTACTCGCCTCTGAATGCCTTCTAATGTTTGACTGTTATCCTGTACAAGGGGTAGGGAAAATCATATTAACGAATATTAAAATCCTATTAACGTGTTTGTTTTCCCCTATATATAACTCACACTTATCACCAATCTAGACACCACTTAAAGTTTATGAAGCATTTTTTTCTGCATAAACATGACTTAAAACAAAACTGCCAGAAGTGTAACACACCACCCAATAATTTGTGAGTATACATAGAGTGTATGAGCCGGGAGTGACGCCTGTCATGAGTTGCGCTCGTGCTCACAACGAGGCTTTAACTTGCACTGCTAAGCCACCACATGAGTAGCTCTGAGGACTCACCTCTTCTCAGAGATGTCCTTATAATGGGTGACAAGAAACAAAAGTGGAAAAAAGAGAGAGGAAAACTGCCTGGAGGAACAAACTGGCAGGGTTCTGCAATGGGAAAGGCTCCCCAGGGGGAAAGGGTGTCAGGCTTGATATTCTAAGTGCCTGGCTGATGTGATAGGACCATCTGACCAAGTTATTATGGACCAAGAACTGGTCTATCCACCCCTCAAGATCCAGCTTCACTGCTAAGAGTTTCTTTTCCCCCACATTGTAGTTCCTCTGTGCTGGTCCATTGAGAGAGCACCATCCCAAGAACCACGTCAGAGGCATTCACTTCTGTGAAGGGGGCACTGGGGATCTGGGAGCTGCAGGACAGCGATGAGCCCCACCTCATATTTGCTAGTACAAACCTTCTTGGACTTTGCCAACTTTTTCCAATGCTTTATTTGGAATTTTTGCACAGTAGCTGGATCACTCATTGCCCTGGCCAAGAAGTTGCCAGCGTGGTTCCAGTGGATGCCACAAGTGGTGGCTGTGGACAAGCTGAAGCCAGGTGGGGCATGTGCCAACACTATCTCATTGGCAGGGTACATATTCAGCCAGATCATGTATACCATGAATCCTAGGAGTGTGATTGAGTTTAGAAAACTGATTTCTCCAGCTTTAAAAAATGTTCACCTGCCAACTGACTTTAGATCAAGTTGTCATCCAGGTAGATGAATGTGTAGAGATCCAGGGCTTCCCTCAAAAAAAAAGTTGGAAAACTGGGTATTTTCAATTTCATGACGAGCAGGACAATATACTTTTCATGCCCTGATGGGAGTGGTTAATGGTGTCTTCCATTCATCATCTTCACAAGCTGCTGCACAAATCCACCTTGGTGATAACAAGAGCCTGCTGCAGTTTCTCAAGGGCTTAGGTCTTGAAGTGTAGGGGATGGCCATCTTTGACTATTATCTTGTTTAGGTCCCGGTAGTTGATACAAGGGAGGCGGGCCCTTTATTTCTTCCCCAAAAGAAAAACGCCACTTCTGCTGGCATGTTAGAAGACTGTATAACTACCACTGTCAAAGCCTACTTGAGGTAATCATCCACAGCCTTCTACTCTGGACTGGACAAGGAGAATATCCAGGTCCTGTTAGGGAAAGAGCTAGGCAGGTGGTGGGTGGACCAGATGCACCAGATTGGGGAGAAGGAAGATGACTTCAGGGCTCAGTCAGACCTAATGAGACCAGTGACACTGGGGTCCCCAAGCAAGTGCAAACTGCAGGAGCCAGTCACCCTAAGGATTGTGGCACCATAATTAAGGGAAACCAAGTATCAGAGTAGGGGGCAGTCAGAGCAAACATACTGAATCGCTTACTGTGCTGTCTGATGCACGGGCCAAGCGGTCGAGTCTGTTGTGGGACCACCCCAAAACCCAGGGAGTGGCCATCAATTGCAGATAAGGGCCGCACCAAGGATACTATAAGCAGCCTTAGGAAATCATTATTGATGAAGTTACATACTGCCTCCGAGTCTAAATATGGTTTGAGGTGTTCCTCACCTTTAGAGTCCATTTAGAGATCATTTGAAATTGAAATTAGAGATTTCAATTGGTAAAATGATGGTCAACTGTGATGGAAGCCTTGTTTTATGGATCTGCACGTTTGAGATAGTGGATAATGTTTTTTGGATTGATGAGGCCAAATGGTGGGATCACGGGTTGGGCATACAGGCTAGGACAACTTGATAGATCAATGAACACTGAATTACAGTAACCCCCAGTTTTCACGGTCCAAGAGCACCTGTGTATAGTGAAAAATTGCATTATTGTGTTGTGGTAAAATAAAGTGCCTAAAAATGCCTATTGTTATAGTGTAAATGCCACAGATATGCTCCCAAAACACTTCAATTTCATTTTAAACTCAGTTTAATACCCTTAATGAAAGTGAAAATGTAAACCTGTGTCCATACTGAGCAGTTTACACTGAAATCCTGCAATGCTAAAATGTAAATACAGATATTACCCCTGTATAGACTGTAATGTAATTTATGCACAGGTGTTTTCTTTGGTATGCAGTGTTGTTTTCTTTGGTATAAGCATGTAAATATAGTACAAATGTAATTAATTTTGTGATAAAAAACAGTAAATTGTACAAGTAATCACCAATCATTTTACAGTTCAATTTACTGCTATTCAGGTGTTACCTCTTATTCAGGAGCTTCAGGAGTCGCCGTATTGTAGTGACCACCCGGTTAAAGCAGACACTGGACAGCGACTGAGCTCAACAGTTTTAAAATAGTATTTACAGCCAAGTATTTATAAAAATACTTGGCTTTAAGAAGGACAAATCAAAAACACTCAAGCTCCACATGGGAAATTCTGGACTTCAGCTTCCACAAGTGCATCAAATGGCAGCAGCCAATCAGCAGAAAGGAGAAATAAATAACATTCTTGGCCTGGCTATTTTCAAACCTCCCGCCTCTGAGTACAAATGAATTAAGGTAAAAAAAATAATAATCTGACTGATTTTTTTTTTTTTTAACCAAATGCTCTGCCTTTGCCATGCATCAAATTCTCAAAGCTGCGAATTAAATGGCTTGCCATTATCACCCATTTTATTTAGCCAAGCCCATCTCCACTAAAATACCGTTTTGTTTATATCTGACACATTTGTGCCTTCCTTTTATGCGTCTATGCTGGCAAAACCGAAAGCAAGTTGACTTGTGCGATTGATGCAAATCGAAGGGCTTATGTCCTGTAAAATATGGTTTTAAGAATATTTATATAGCCACATCTACAAATAACTTACTCAGTTAATAAAAAATGACTAACACTTTAATTTCATTTTAATCTCAGCTTAATACATCACCTTTAAAATGTAAAGGTAAACCCATACATGTGCTAGACAGTGTACACTGATCTGTGCCCCACAATTAATTATTGCAAGCATGTTTTCTTTGGTATGCGCTGCCATTTTTTTTTGTGTATTAGCAGGTAAATTAAGTAATTCATTTTTTTTTTAGGAATAAAAATACAGTAACGTGTATGGGTAATCACCAATCATTCTTACAGTTCAGTAATTTACTGTTCATAATGGCATGCAACAGCTGGAAAACTTTTGCCTTCCTGGAGCATATTCAGTAGTTCAACCTTCTCCTGGAGTATCTTACTCCCTCTCTTGCGCTTAGGTGCATTGCCAGAAGGGGCAGTGTGTTTGTCCAGCATCTTAAAAAAACAGTAGAATGGGAGGGAAGCTGCCAATTACTGGAAATATAGCTGAATTTATATTTGGATTATTATTTATGTGACAAAATTTGTAAATTATATTCTTCTTAATAATTTAGAGCTACAATGCGTGAAAAAATCTTCTTGCCACGAAATAAAAAATAATAATTTGAGAATATTTGCATTTTCCGCATTATTGTGGGGATTTCTGCGTACAATTATCAGTTAGGTTCTCCAAAAAAATCCACATTGGACTGAGACCACGACTCCTGATCTGCGTAAAAGCGGGGTGTTACTGTATACCCTTGACTTCCAAAAAGTCTGTCCATGAACTGAATCTCAAGAGAATGTAGGTCATGCAGCGGGACACTGACCCTCAGAACAAAAATTGGTCCACCAAAGAATGATTAAAGATTAAAGTCTTACTTACCTTGTCTAAGGAACTGAGTAGTGCAGTTAATGTGAGGAAACCTGCTTATTTTCAAAAGGTAAAAAAAAAAATGCTTGCCTGCTAACAAGTATGTTGCCTTGCAATTTGACCACCATACCTTTCTAATATTACTGCAGTGTAGGTGTTGTATGGTATGATGTTATTTGTGTTTATATATTTTTAGGCTGTTAATTTAGTCAAATTTGGGGATCGTGGAGGCAGCAACATTTTATGGCAGTCACCATCTTTCGTATCTGTAGAAGAACCTTTGGTAGCTATTTAATTTATTCTAACACTATAGAATTGATACAGCTGCGTGGTCTTCCTCAGCTTGATGCATTGTATTAGAATACATTGATGTATTCTAATGCCCCAACTGCCGCATTATCTGAATGTCTTGATTTTTTTTCACACCTTCTCTAGATTATATGGCTGGAGCCAGACTGCTTATTGAATTAAGGTTATTAATAGCAGACTTTGTAGGACAGGATATGAGAATACATACATGAGCACACATACATTTTAATGCTGCCTTAGAATCCTGAATTACCAAGTGTTGTCGACTATATGTATGGGCCGACAGTAGGGAATATATTTCAAGACAACAGGCAGGGACAGGGGAAATTACCTCATCAAAACTAAAACACATACAATGAAGAGACTATAAATGTGCATGTATTATGAAGAGAATCTATGGTGTCTAGCATGAAGAGCACTAGGAATAAATTGCAAGTGGGTTTTTTTTTCATGTTCTGTGCTTTATCTATAATGCATTCAAGGAAAAGAATGAATGCCTGAACTGAACATCTTCCTTTTCTCAAATGAAACACAAAGGACAAGAAGCAACAGTGCTAGAATAATAGTCATTGATGTCTGCTCTTTTTGGATTTCATGCCTTGCGTCGAAGATCTGTGAAGTAATAGGGAGAGAATAACAAACTGCCTCGATACTCGTGGCTCATTTATTGATTACACAGCCATCTGTAGTCAGCATCGACCCTCTTCTTTTCTCTTCCTCTTTTGTACTGGATTTCTGTCTTTCATTATGAGCCTATTCCATCTCCCTGGCAGAGTTGTCTGCGACCATTAACCAGGCAAATATACTCCCATGTGAATATTTTCTAGAATAGGGGTGTCCAAACTTTTGCAACTCATGGACCATGGAACTGGCCACAAAAGCATCTGGACCTTTAACAGTCCCAATCGTTTACAATAAATTTCAAAATATCACATTTTTCTTACTATGTAACACCCCCTAAAAATCAGAACATTTCACATTTATCACTAGTAATGCATGACATTCTTAAAGAGAAATGTTTTACAGTGACTTTCACTAAAAATATAAAAAGTCAGCTAGCTTTAAATAGAGACTTACTGTAAATTAGAAAAACGTTGGGCATTTTAACATTTGAACTGCAGTATAAGTGTATGTGTGCTAGCACTGCGGAGCTTTACTGCTTGGAAAGTCCATTATTTCCTTATATCCAAAATACATGTTCAAAATATGGTAATAAACATGAACAAGAGACGAAGGATAACACACATAAGTTGCATTAGTAAGGTATTGTGTGTGCTGCTGTGGACTTTTTGCTGAGATTCTACAAGTCTCTGTACTTGAACTGAACATAATCTTCCAATGGAAATGCACTCAGTTGGTGTTTTGATGTTGTTGGTAGAGAGCATCGTCTAAAACAGGGGTATTCAATTGAAAGTCACTGAGGTCCCGTTATTAAATTTCGTCCCAGTAGAAGGTCCGAACTGAAGTCCATCTTGTGTCTTATAGCCTTCCCCTATATCCACATTTTCATATGGTTTCCACAAAATGTATTGTTCATTTCCAATGCAGAAAATGAACTGAGTGCACAACTAACTCTTAACATAAATAAAAAGTCCCAGGCAAATACATTTAAGTTACAAAACACGTTCCATTATCGATCAAAATGTGTTGTAAGCTGTAGCGCCCAGATTAATTTACTAAATATCATTCGGGAGGGTTATATATTTGACACATTATAGGCTACTGCAAACAGACCCTTAAACTGCTAAATACGGTAATTTGCAGTTTTCAAGCTGCCAAAAAGTGATTACAGCTTGTAACTTGTGACTGAAATACTGTTTCTATTTCAAACTTGCTAGATATCATTCAGGAGGGTTAAATGTGACACATTATAATGCAAACAGTCCCTTATAACTGCGGAAATACCTTTATAGGAACATTAAAACTGAGAACATGGAGTTTTCAAGCCGCCAAAAAGTGATTGCAGCTTATAACCTGTGACAGTCACAAATTATAAGCTGTAATCACTTTTTGGCAGCTTGAAACCCGCATATTATCATTTTAATTTTCCTTTCCAAGGTATTTTAGCAGTTAAAAGGGTCTTTTTGCAGTATAATGTGTCCTGAATGATATCAAACAAGTTACTCTTGGCGCTACAGCTTTAAGAAGCTGAGCGCGCTCCCGCGGACGGAAATCAAGTTCTGGCAGACGATTACTTTTTGGCACAACACTGGCTCCTCTTTGGGAGCCTTGCCAGAAGAAACGGCTCTCTGAAATAAGCCGAACTTTCCATCACTAGTAAAGTAACGAGTGAAGCTGTTGTTGTATTAACTGGAGTAGCAGCACCCGCTGCCAATAGCCACGACCGTCCGAAAAAAGTTCCATGAAAATGACTCAATCTCGTGAATTTACCAGAATGGTCACGGGTCCGGACAGAACTTTAACTCGGTCCGGATATGGACCGTGGTCCGCCATTTGGTGATGCCTGGTCTAAAACATCAGTGCAAAATTTTCCAAATCTCCAACTTTGTTGAGATCTGGTGACTGTGTAGACTTTGCATCCTCATGAAACAATTTAGGTACTCCCCATGTATCATGGTTAGGAGAATTGTAATTTTGAAAGTGACCACTCCCATTAGGATAAAATTCATTTTTGGTAGAATATTAACCTTAAGTTTTGTTGAATTTCCAAATCCTACATCTGCACTGAAAACAATGTAACACAGTCAAGATATTGTGACGATAACAGAGTGACGAATGGATATTGCTGACACATCTGTGATGGTCGTGTTGTCAATATTACGAGAATGCTATAATTTACCTAACAATGCTAATGTTGCTACTAATTAATATGTTTGTTTTAAATATTTTAGCTTGCTGAAAGGTTTATCTCATAAATTCAGTAGATGATCAGTCATCAAAAATATTATCTGCTAGCCATTCCACTAAAGCTGCCAATCATTCTGGAAAGTTCAGAAACCAGTTCTCAGTCTTGCACTGCTGTGGTGAGCGTGAATTCTCACTGAGGCTAGCCTGTGAGCTCTGAGGATTTCATCTGTGTGGCATTTGTTTTACAGTTTTTGTCACACTTTCTCACCTCCATATGGAGAATCTCTCTGCTCTGTCCTGTTGTATTTGAGTGTAGGCCCTGTTAACCCTTGCCTAATGATTAATTGGCTGTGCAATCATAGACTTTGGCTTTACTTTTTTGTAGTTGGAACATGTTCATCAGGGATTTACATTAATGTTTACCTCAAGTTACCCAATCATGGACTAGCAAGTACACTGTCATGTTATACTGTCCAAAACAAATATATTTGCATGTAAAAAAAACCCAAACATATACGCATCTTGGTAGGGTAATAAATTTATTTTTAAAGAAACAGCTATTTGTATTATGATAGTTATTATTACTGTTATTATACAGTCATCAAAAATGTCTAGACAGATTTTACTAGAACATAGTGTGCATTCAGATCTTAACTGATATTATTATAAGTCTTATGCTTGTACTTCTTACTATTACTTTAGGCACACATTTGTGTCCATTTACACAATAGTTGTGTAATGTGAAATTGTAAATGTGTTTGTGTTTTGTCCTTTCATTTAATTGTGGCTTTTAACCGGAATGTGCCTGCAGCTATTTACTTAATTATTCTCAGTCTCCCTTCTGCTCTTTTCTATATTAGCAAATCATCTCTATACCATTTTGTGTGTATGCGTGTGTGTCTTTCTAAGAGAGAGAGGGTGTGTGTAAAGACATTTAAGAAAATGAATGGCTCAATTGCACCAACATATTAGTCCCGTTAAAAAGCAGAGCGTCCAGGGGAGAGGACAAAATGTCTACTGGCTGAGCCAAATCCATCAGCTGCAAACGCTCCCCCTCATCATCTCACCCACTCTTTTCTTCTCTCAGTGTTTTTGGCTAAGGATGTTCCAGAACGCCTTAATGATGTTGGCTCAAATCAATTGCCGCTAATTAATTTGCCCTTGCTGAGGACTGGTCAGAGACGAATGGTGGCATTTTGAAATAATTCAATTACAGGCTGGATGCGAATGAGGTCAGAGGCATTATCTGATTTTAAGCTGGTGGGAAGAGAAGGATGGAGAAGGAGTTAATATTAAGTGAACCCATAGCACATAGCTATTTATTAGGGTGGGAGCTCTACCCTGCAGAGGAGTATTTCCAGCACAGCTGGCCTGGGTTATTCCCGTTATGTGTAAATCTTTGGTCAACACACTTCTCAAGCTGTTGTTTTACTGTAGAGGTTCTGTTGTACCACCAAAATGTAAATAACACCGCTATTAACATCTAATTAATGCACACAAATTAAACATTGCTGTTTTGAAATGGGCCATATCTTATGTTTTTGTTTTTGTTTTGTTTTGTTTTTTGTTTCATTGATGCCTTTAGTGTAGTTTCAGACACTTCAAATTCATTTTGGCTGGGTAGCGTTTGTTTATAATGCTTACCTTCAATAAATGACACTAATCAACTTTCTGCCTTAATTTATACAATTTATTTTAATTATTCAATAGAACATCAGGTTCATTAATTAGCCTAATGGCCATGCCTAGTGGACAGAAAATGACCTCCGCTATTCTTTTGTAGATCATGGTTATGTCTTGTTGCTGTTGGTTTGGAAACCAAAAAAATTATTAAAGGGAGTTATTAAAATGAAGAAGCGTCTACAGTTAACAGAAAAAAATAATTTATATGTTTAAGGTATTGGGATGGGATGTAAATTAAATGAATGGTCACATAAATCCTAATGCCTCCAGAATTTAAACAAAAATCATTAATAATTATATTTTATTTACATTATTGCCATGAAAATAAACATTAAATTACTGTACCCAACTGGCAGAGTAACACATACGTTCTCATTAAATTTTAGACAACTGTCACAACAGTGACTTCACTGTTATTTCATGTGCACTTTAATTTCTGCAACTACACAGCACAGAATCACGTGTAAATCACCTTAAGCCTACACGTTTCTCTTTAGAGTATGAGCAAAAAAACCCACAATGTGCAAGTCTACATCCTAACGCCATCTGCATATGCTATTTGGCAACTGTATAAACTAAATAACTATAATATTAATGTTATAGCAGGTTAAATGAATAATTTAGTATTTTCTTGTGTTTTTAATTTAGATATATTCATACATGACTATGGTAAATGATGACACTCAGTCTAAATATTTGCTATTGTGTGGGTATGAAATTGTGACAGGCCTAACTAGAAAACACTAATCTAATTCTATTTAGGTATAGTAGCCTTAACTGCTACATCAAATTAAGTTGTACTATGGAAAGCCAAACTCATTGTCTGTTACAATGGGGAGATTTTATACTCTAACATGTCTCAGCTTAAATACACAATGCTCAAGAGTTATGCTATTAGTAGGCCAATATAATGCTGTCCTGTAGTATTTATAAAATTAATTTGTCCAAGAATTTAACTTCAAATACATTTAGAGCATGATATCCAATTCATGTAAATGAGCAACATATTTAAACGATTTAAATGTTCCGTTCATCTCTCAGTAAATGATGAACTTATAATACAACAGCTGCTAAATATCTTAGTGCCAACTTGGGCATGGTGGGTAACATTGATTTTCTCCATGCAGCAGACTGGGGTATGTGTCCTTGGACTGGTCTTCTAGCTCTGCGTTTTGTAACATAATTTAGTCGTAAGTCACTCTGGATCAGGTTTATGTCAATGTTGGACAAAACTGTAGTGTTGGTTTTGGTGCTAGGTGGTGGTAGAAGCCTAGTGGCTAAAACACTTGCCTGTGAACCTGATGGCAATGAAGTTGCAGGTTCAAACCCCTCACTTTCTACCATTGTGTCCTAGAGCAAGAGACTGAACCCTTAGTTGCTCCAGGGAAACTGTCGCTGTAACTAAAGGTTCTCTCTGGATAAAGGCATCAACCAAATGCCGCTTTACCTTTACCTTGCTAGTGCTATCTGGGCTAGCAAAAAAAAAAAAAAACACAGGACAGGTTTGATCCTCCATTATTGTAACTCTGTCGCTTGTCCTTGCTCATGATCCTTTAAGCTCGTGTCGGAGCTTCAGTTCATTATAGTTTCACCTGTTCTGTGTAGTGTGTAGCCGAGACGTTGCGCAAAGGAAAGATTGGAAGAGCTTGACTTAGGCTTAAATTTAGGGTGGTGCCATGGATTGAAAGACAGCTCAATAGGGGCTATGAGCAGGCCATCACACTGGAGAAAATAACACATTCCCCCCCTGAGCCTTTTCTCACAGCTGTGTCTTCTACACAAGGACATCTGGCACACTTGTACAGACACTGACACACATGCGCGCGCACGCACACACACACACACAAACGTCTTTGTTTCTTTTTTTCATATCCTGTCATTATCTCACTCTTTCTAGCTCTCTCTCTCTCTGTCCCTTTCTTTCTCGTTCGTCCCACTGTAAAAGATGAAAGCTCCTGGACGTTCGGGATGCTTTTCTAAAGGATCAGAGAGAGCAGGCGCATGTCTGAGAGGGGTTGGTTTTTAAGTTTGTGTCTGGCCCTTGGCAGCCTCTGTTACGGCACACAAAGCCAACACGGCTGCTCAGACAATGGAAGCGGGTGACACACCTCTTTGGATACGAATCAGCCCGTCTCCTCTTATCTTCCTCCCTCCTCATCTTTTTCTGTCCTTTTTGTCCTCATCCCGCTAATACTCAGACTCTAATACTCAGTCTCCTACATATGTTGAGCCTCGTCATACACATCCAAATTTTTGAAAAAAATTAGCACTTTTTTTTTTAATCACATGGCCTTCCCTAGTCACAGACATACCTGGTACATGCTGGTTATGTAATGAGAACAGTCTGATTTGTCTTAATAGAGTTCCGGCCATAATTATACATATGTGTTCAAGAAAAGAAACACACCTCAGATCATTCTGATGGTGATTAGTGCTAAGATAATGGTTTTCACACAAATATACATTGGCAGTTCTAGACCAGACACAAGCTTCTGAAGCTTTTATAGGGTTTAATCTGAAGTTTGTGACTAACATATGATTTTATTTTGCCTTGTTTGTGAAAGACATGTTTGTAAAAGGCTATTAGATGGCCTCTAATGATTGGAAATCGATTCTGTGATTCTGTCATTTTGTAATTAGTTTGGTGGTTAATCTGACATGTTAGGCTTTCAGTCTGGCATCTGGTGACTGGACCAATGGCACTGCTCAGTTAGCTTTTGCTTCCTTGAAAAGAATGCTGAAATACCAGGTTGGCCTGATTACCTGATTTTATCATTTTATTTTTCAGTTGACAACAAAAAAACATAGACATGTGTCACTAGGCTGGCCCCCTCTTTCTCATCTCTACCCTCTCTCCAACTGTCTCTTTTACTCACCCTCCCACAGTCCTTTTTCCTTTTTCCTTTTCCTCCCACCTTCTCTTTAATATTTTCTCTTTCTCTCTTTTTCCCTCAGAGCCCATCTCTTGTTTTCTGTTCCATGGTTTCTTTTCTTTTCTTCCTCCCTCTCTTCCTCCCTTCCTTTTTCCCTTTCACACTCCCCTCTCTATTTTGTTCCATCCTTCCTACTGATTTTTGCCCTTTTCTTGTTATTTTCACTCGAACGTGGTTGATTTGCTAAAGACCAGGAAGAAAGCAGCATGCAAGTCGAATTAGAAAACGAAACCAAGAGCTAAGAGAGTGCACGTTCATGTGCGCATGAGTAGACTCATGTAGGCAAACGCTTAAAACATTCACTGCTCAAATGCGACCTGCGTAAGTGACAGGCTGCTATAAATAGGCACTGTGTGTAGGCATGACATGCAGGACCGTATGCTAGAACAAACAGTGTGGTTTCCTACACTTTTACTGGACATGTTTCCAAAGGCAGCACAAGCCTTTACATTACATTAACATGGAAAAAAAAACTCAGTTTAAGCTTTAAATGTTGTTTTCTGCTCATTGGCAGTCCATCCAAAGCAGTAGTGGATTAAATATAAATTAAGGCATGTTACTGGATGAGGATAGAAGCAAAAGAGAGTGAAGAGTACTGGGACCTTGTTTTAAAAAAAAAACCAATAAACAAAACAGTTCTTTTTGTTAGCTAAGAAACATTTTCCAAGGCCCATATCATAGAATTTAGAAGAAAGTATTTTGTCAAAAAACAAAGTTTATGTAAATATTATAACATTTTTAACATGGCATACCACAAACTCTTGTCTATACATAGAAACTTATTTGGGGCCGAAGAATGTAGTCACCCGAAAAGAATAGCTATAGTTTCGTTTTTTAAAACAGTTCACTTTTTATTCTGTTATTATTCCTTTAATCACCCTTGCTATTTGTGCCTTAAAGTTATCCTAAAAACTAAAGGAAGAGACACTGCCATTCCAAAGCTTTGGTACAGAGTGAGATTTTTTACCTTTGCATGTTACTCACTTAATATATACTTAAAATACTCAATATTCTTTGCTAAAAAATAACTTTACAGTTTGCTAGCCAGAAAATGTCATGTTTATTCATCAATTCTGACCTACAAACAGCCACCTATTACAATTGGGTATAAATGAGCTATTAATAATTAGTAAGGTGTCAGACATGCACTGTTACATATTCTGTGTTTTATGACAGATTCATGTGAAGTTGTTCACTCAGCAACTTTCCAATGCTTAAATACATCTGCAGTTTATGAACTACATGGATAAGTGGTAAAAAACTGTAGTATGCAACTTTTGACCGGTAGTGTAGATGCTGTTTGAAATTGACATAAAAAGACCAAAATCTAAGCACACTTGTACTAATAAACTCCACTAGTACCTGGTCACATTGCAACGTTGTTATTAAAAAAAAACCCACAGAATATGGGCCCGTTAAACTTTCACACATGTCCAGGGGATCTTAGATCTTTTAAAGTCCTTTTTTGACCTCTACTTTCTTTTTTTATCTCTACTCTCCTTTCTGAAATGCATGAGCACATGCTGACCTCACTGTGGAAAAGTTTAACTAACTATATATATTTTAAAGTCAGCCTGATCCAGCAGCCCTTAGACAGCATCATCAATAGCTGAGGCTGGCTTAGCTCCCATATACAGAAGCTTGAGTGTGTGTTTGTATGTGTGTTTGAGGGGAGAGATTGCTTGGACAGAGATAGAGTGTGTTTGGACAGAGAGGGTGTCCTTAAACCTTAAACAAATGGGTGCATAAATGCATCTGGATTTTCTCTGGCCAAGCTCTTCCTGAAATGATTATAGTGCGCAGGCAGGCTAAATCCATCATTACTATGAAGTGTGTGTGTCTGCGCACGTTATTCTGAATCTCTTTGCAAATACGGCACTTGCACTGAAAAGTAGGGGGCAAAAAGGATAAGTGAATGGATTTTCAACACAAAATTCAAGAGTTTCTAAAATAAAGATAGATTAATTAATTTCAGTAACTGTGTACCTTTTTTTAGAAAAAAACAAAGAATGTCTCCATGATCAGTCCAACGATAACTTTAAGGTCACTTCTAATTTGCCAGGAACATGGGATTGATTAAGCTGCGTTAGCATATCAGAAATGTTTTATTGGCTGTTTCCCAGTTCCAGCAGGCTCCATGCAATGCTACTCCAAAAGCAGCTGGAAACATAAAGACAATGAGCGAATATACATAAAATACGCGCCTCCTCGGGCCGTTTGTGACAATACCCCAGAACCTGTTGCTATGGTAACATTTCATTATGAAGCAGTTTGGTTGAGGCCTTCTGATTATACCGCTATGATTAAAACACTGGCGTTGATGGGAGATAGTGGGGCAGACTCACACAGGGAGAGAGGGGTGTGCATTTTTGAGTAGCAGAGTGGCAGCAAATGTTATTTACAAGCCATAAGCACCCTTGTTTTTGTGCCTAGGCCTACTATTAAAGCAGCCTGAAGTGTAGTGGAGAATTTGACGAAAGCGATAGAGAGAGACTGCTCAGAGCAGGGACATAGCCGTGGGCAGAACTGATCTGTAGCTCACCCAATAAAATAAGGAAAGAACATTAATCAAGCTGATTTTTCTTTTTTTAAATAATGTAATTGTTTTCTGTGTATTTGTTATCTTCCCTGCCAATCTCTTAATTTTTTTAATCCACTCAGTGCCTCGAAACTATTGCTGTTCGCCATTTTCATCATTGCAGGTGTTTGAACTTGAGTTGTATGTAAAAATGTATCTGGAGGTCCTGAAAAAATGAGTCTCTGTGCCCAACAGAGTGAAAGATGTCAATTTATACCTGTCTACAAAAACAAATGTAAAAACAGTTGTTGCAATTATCGTTTAATACAAATCTAAAATAGTCTGTGTTAAAATGTCATGGCCAATGTCTACTTCACTGCATCTTGTCATCATAGATAAGATCTAAATAATATAATCCAAAGCCTAGGATCTTAAGTTTAGTAATATAGGTTTTTTGAATATTTCATGTCTTATCCTTTTGAGCTCATTTATGTACTGAGGGAATGCATTCTTAATAGCAAAGCTGTTGGTTGATTTTGTCATTGGTGTGTATGCAGACTTGCTTTTGTTTTGGTTTAACATGGGACAGAAGCATTGCAGTAGGTAAAGTTATGCACTGCCCTTAGGAAATGGTAGTTGCCTGATGTGGCCTGGTGCACAGACGGGTATTTTATTGTGTCATTGCGTTTGGTTCCGTGACATCAGAAGAAAGTTCTTTAAACCAATATTTAAAAGCAAATCTAATCTGCAGCAGGCTAGACGGCAAATAACGAAAATCATGATATGCTAATTAGAATCATGTCTCTTGTCTCTTTGAAAATGGACAAAATTACCGACAGACCTTAAGCTTCCAGGTAGCTGCCACTGTTGTTTTTGGCTATGTGACATGCTAACAGTGGGTCACTCAGTATCAGGGACTACATCTATTTAAGATTACTATCAAATCTATGTAAGATTATTTAGCAATTTGTTCACTGTTGTAGTTTGCGCAGTACCAACTGGTGCAATATGAGCTTTCTTTGCTTGTCAGCTGCTTTAGTTGCAGCAAGTTTTTTGTCTTGCCTGATTGACTACATTAAGGATAATGGGGGAAATGATGTAAATGAGATTTTTTTTTTCACCACCCTGTTGCTTTTAATGGCCTCTTAGCTCAGTGCATTGTGGAAGAGAATTTGGGACTAATCGTCACAAGGAATTTAATCACTAAGCCAGGCGCCCACAGTGAACTGGGCTCCTCCGGGAGTGGCGTTCTAATTGCCCTTTTCCCCTACACTGTGTGCCCAGTTCTTTTTCTCTCAGTTTGCTGGGGCTCGAGACTGGAGCGTCATTCTTTCATTCTGCAGCCGAGGTCCCCTTAGGCTGCCCTGGCCTCGCCTGTCCTCAGCTTGGTCTCAGAACAGAGGAAGCGCTGCCCTTTGCAGTCACTCAGCGCCTGGCTGAAGATGAGCAAGGCTTGAACGGGTGTAGCATACCAGGCAGTGTGCCATTTTAGTGTAGTATCTGTAATACGAATATTAAATCCTTGTCGTAGTGCTGGAAGTGTCGCTTTGTAGGTTTCCTATAAATACTGCAATATTAAAAAACAAAAAATGCAAATGAATGATCTCTCCTGCCATGACGACGTCTGGTTTATGGAGCAAATTAAGGCACTTCCACTTAATGGAAAATGAACCATTTATGTGAGATGGTTATGAATATTTTTTTTATCATTGTTAACACTTATTGTTGGATCTTTTGAATGCCTTCATGCAGCCAAACACCCAAAAATATCTGTGATATTTTCAGCGCACAGTAACTAATTCAGTGATTCCTTTGTAAATGGCAGGCTTTTAGCTAGTTATAGGATTGCAAAGGCTCATGAGAGCAATAAAGATATGATTTATTGTTGCTAGACTGAGTAGTTTGACTCATGTTGGGCTGAAGTTGGATGTTACTGGAAATGCTTTTGGTGCAGTGGAATTAAAACTGTGCCCTTCTCATGCTTGATGTAGCAAACTGACATTAGCCGCAGTTCCACCTCGCCACTTGCAAGACTTAAAGGTCTTGTAAGTTGGTAAGTTGGCCATGGCACACTCTGAGGTCATGTAGAGTTCATGCCTTGGTGGATCAGAGCTGTTTTGGTGGCACATGGATGACCAACCTCATATTCGCCGGGGGGTCATAATGTTGAGGCTCGTTTATGTAAAGATGAATAAGCCAAAAGATAGGAATGTCTATTTTGCACATAATGAGACAACATAATGAGTGTTGTAAGTATATATCAGTAATAAGCACTCATAGAAAGGGTGCTGTGTTTCAATTATGTTATTGTAGATTGCCACAGTGTTTAGGCATCTCTTGGGTGAAGCTTTCAGTTTTCATTTGATTAAGAGTTGCTACATGGAAAAATTAAACTCTTGAGATGAGAAATGGCAAAACAATTTTGCTTTCACCATTTTTCTGAGTGAGTCACAGGGAGACTTTTGTTTCACCTTACAGTAGGCAGCTAGAGATAGATGAGAGGCGACCTTTAAATTTAAATTATATGGTTGAACACCTGATCATGTCTTCTCTTCTGCAGATGTATCATCTTTATGAGACGTCAAAAGCCAGTGATTCATCGTTCGGGCCCCCATTGTTCTTCTTTTGTTAGAGGGAGAACATTTTAGACCATCAAACCTCTAGCAGGAGCATAATTGCTTCAAACCGCTCTGCTTGATGTACAAAGTCCATTTTAAAAGAACACTCGGTCTTCTTGATCACTAGGGCTGTAACGATATATGATACAAAACCGAAATCGCGACATGCACGTTCACAAACCCCCGTTGTTGTGTGAGGAGGGTGTATCGCAACAAAGACAAACCCCTTCCAACTCTTTCCCGTATACAGTTACCGCCCAGAAACATAAGTTTTTCGCTGTAATAGGAGGATTGTCACGTCAATTCATTTTCTTTAACCAATAGCTGAGGGTCTAAGGGTTTCAAAGAGCCCTCCCACAAGTTTACAAACACACAGAGCACGGACGGACCGTTTGTTTGCTAAACCGATTCACTGTGAGAACATGTAAGTTATGACACTGGGCTTAAAAGTGTGTATAAGCTGGCTGGGTTGTGATAAAACTGCGCTGGAGTCTCTG
>JBBMFX010000016.1:3455353-3469248 GCA_037832545.1 Rhabdalestes septentrionalis | reverse complement strand
TTTGATTCTTGGAATCTCTTCACTCGCGGTCACATTTTTTTCTTCCTAAATGTGCGTACGCATGGGTCCGAGTTTGCACATATATACGCACATTAGCAACTTGTGCATAAAAAGAGGCGTACGCATATTTTAGGTCCGTCTTGTGCGTACGCAACGGTTATAAACGAGGCCCCTGATCTGTCAAGTCATGGACTCCAAGAGTCCTGTAAATTGCAAGGTGGTCCTCCATGACGTTTTTGTCCAGCACACCCCACAGATCAACCCAAATCAACCCTTTGAACCATTTGTGTGTGTACATATACATATTAGGGGTGGAGAAAAATACAAATATGGTATTCGGAAAGGCACAAATAACGTGTTTTTAACGAATACTGTATTTGGACAAAAAAATTTTGTGAATATTGTGAACCCATCAAAGCAGGTCTTGTGCTTCCCATATATTTGACCCGAATGTTTAATTTAGTTTATTTCAATTTTCACACCTAAGCCCAAGGATTTTTAATTTCCTCTTTTTTAATGCTAGGATTTAAAACATAAGCTACCAGATTTTTCCGGTGTTAAGACATTTGGAGTGAAGGATTGTGTTTTAATTTCACCTGCGAATGCTCACTGCAGTATTTTTCTGACAGAATCTCTCACATAAGAGAATGAAATGCTGGAATCAATGGAAGACAGCTTTATCCTGTCAACTGTTAATGGATCTTATAGCCATGAGGAGCATGTCAGTTTGAAGGTTGAAGACAAGGAGGATAAAAGCTCCTCAAATCCAAACAAGCTGAAATTCTTCCTGCTTGAAATTCTCCAGGAATCTCAAGATGAGTTCCTGACTGCTTGGAAAGGTGCAGATGCTTTCCAAGGGCAGGATGAGTGTCAGGCCTGCCAGCTGATCTCAGTACAGAATCTGATGAGCTCTCCATGGGCTGTCCTGTGTTTATAATGAGAACACTGCTGTCTCTGATATTGGCTTGTCTCCGGCAGAAGAGTTACTGCTGAGCCCCAATCTACTGGAGAGCTTATTCGCAATGGGCCAGATTTGGGGAAATTGAGGCTTGTGTGGTCTGATCTGTATTCTTGTTTTTTGTTTTTTTGTATGAAGTTTGCTATTGCTTGTTGGAGTGTCACCATATAACCAAGCACAGGTAGCAAATATAGGAAATTTAAATGTCTTCTGTATTTGATACAAAAAAGTAGATGTAACCAAATACCTATGTATATAGAGTTTTTCTCATTAGTTTACATTCCCTGGCAGAATTGATCATTTCTTAAACATTTTTCAGAGCATATAAATGACAACCTAAAAACTTTTCCTTCACTCATGGTTAGTGGTTTGCTGAAACCATTTATTTTCAAACAGCTGTGTTTTACTCTTTTTAAATCCTAATCACAATGCAAACTACCCAAATGTCCCTGATCAAAAGTTTAATATCATGTATTGCCCACTTTAACATCAATGACATCTTGAAGTCTTTTGTGGTAGCTGTGGATGAGGCTCTTTATCTCCTCAGACTGTAAAGCTGCCCATTCTTCCTGGGAAAAAGCTCCAGTTCCTGTCTTGCATAAACTGCACGTTTGAGGTCTCCAAAGAGGTCTCCCTCCTCCTATTGAGGTTAGGAGACTGAGATGGGCACTCCAGAACCTTCACTTTATTTTGCTGTAGTTTTTTTTGACAGGGTGACTTGTCCTTGTGTTTTGTATCATCGTCACGTTGGAATGTCCAAATACATCCCATGTGCAGCTTCCGGGTCTGTTGAGTGCAAATTTTCCTCCAGTTTTTTTGCATTCATCTTGCCATCAATTCAGACCCAATTTCATGTGACTCTGTAGCTCACACATTCCCAAAACATCAGCAATCTACCACCATGTTTCACAGTAGAAAAGGTGTACCTTTCATTATAGGACTTCTCTCCAGATGTAGGGTTTGTGGTTGTGGCCAAAACTTTGAATTTTAGTCTCATCACTCCAAATGACTTTGTGTCAGAAGGTTTCAGGCTTGTCTCTGTGCTGTTTGGCATTTTGGAACACGCAAAATTTGTGGCATTTGTGTGGTAATTACTTTTTTCTTCAAGTGCTTCTTTATTGTACATCTTGAAACAGCCACTCCAAATGTTTTCAGAGAGTCATGTATTGCACCTGAAGTTATTTGTGGGTTTTTGTTTGAATCCTGAACAATTTTCCTGGCAGTCGTGGCTGAAATGTTTGTTGGTATACCTGATCGTGGTTTGGTCTCAACAGAAGCCCTCATTTTCCAGTTTTTGAACACTTGGCATTCTCAATTCCTTTAATATTTTCTTATATCCCTTTTCTGTTTGTAGAGTTCTGCTACCTTTTCCTAAAGATCATTTGACAATTCTTTTACTTAGAATTAAAAAAATGTCAGTGCAGCACTGGATGAAAAATGCAAGGGTCTATCAGGAGTCCAGAAACTCATTTTATACAAACCCACTAATTGCAATCAAACAAATCACTTGCGAAGATGGTTACCTTTAATAGCCATTCAAACCTGTTTGTGTCAAGTTGTGTGCATGTTATGATTATTATTTTTAAAAGAGTAAACATAGTTGGTTGGCAATAAATGACTTCAGCCAACCACTAACCATGAGAGAAAGAAAGGTTTTTGCATTATCATTCATATTCTCTGACAAATGGTTAAGAAATCATGAATTCTGAAAGGACGTGTAAACTTATGAGCACAACTGTATCTGACACAGTTACGCCACATGTCTTTTCTAACTAGTGCATCCAAATGCTTTGAGGTGGAGCCACTACTGACGCCTTTGCTCAGTTACACAGCATTTGTTTAATCTCAATTGCAAAGGACTGCCGATAGATTTTGATACTTTACGACACCTTCACATGAGCCAAAGTTCACCATGACCAATGTCAAGTGTTGCCTACAGGGATGTAAAGTGGGTACAGCATTGAGATGTGGAACTGTGCACCCTGGAGAGATCCAGTAAGTTGAAGTGTTGTTTATGATCCATAACTGTTCATCCAATATCAGTACCTGACCTAACTTATGCGCTTGTAGCTGAATTCAGTCGAATGCCCTCAGAAATGTTCCAACATCTCGTGTTTCTCCCCAATACTCCCTAATGTTGGATAAGCAGGTGCATACTTTGGGACCTATGTACCATGAATGTGTCCTATTTAAAGAATTTTTATCATAACAGATCTGAAAATGTATATGTAGAAAAGAACAGCACACAGCCTAAAACTCTTTGCATCAACCTCCCCCAAGCACTTCCCAGGAGACCTGAACTTTGGGACACTTTAGCAGATTTGTACAGTGAAGGTATTGATTTTCATCCTAATGCATGCACAGTGAAAGCAGCCTACAGTCTGTGAGCATGTGGTCCGAACACTGTGCGGATATGTATTCGGTGGACGAGAGTGAAGTGGAGCAGATGGTGAGGTCATTGCAGTCCCACTGTGATGGCCCACTTTGTGTAACAAACAAAACATGGGAAGACTTGAAACATCTGTCATTGTTCTCACTAAGGCCTGCACTAGACCCCATATTTTCCGCTTGAACCCATTGATGCAGGTTCACTGTATATGCCATCTTGGATATTGTGCCTGGACTGCATTAATTTGCTTTACATGCTAAATCTGCAATTGATAACAAAATACAGGCTCTGAAAATGATTTGAAGGAAATAAGCCAGCATTATCAAACTTTCTGTGAATGAATAGACACATATATGTATTTCTACACATGAATGTATCCCTGAAATATATCTCTAAAAAATTCCTAAAATGCAAGATTGTGTCCCATACATGTGTTAAGCATTGACATAATGAAGCACACACTGTGTTATAACCTGTCATTGTAATTGGCAGATTTGCTCAAAATGACCTTTTTTTGTTTTTTGTTATAATGTATGGAGGTAAATTATAATATGTAGTTGTGAGCCTGTAGGGTGATTATATATATACATGTTGATTGTCTAATTGCAGTGGCACCTGTCAGTGGCTAGGGTGTATTAGGCAACAAGTGAACAGTCAGGTCTTGTAGCTGATATGATTATTCTATTGAAAATAATCAGATACAATCTTATCCACTTTGAGGCTAACCTACTGCTAATTGACATGCCACTACAATTGTAAGGGGAGCTGCATTGACTGGTGCTCCCTTGCCTTTCCACCAGAGGGAGCCCCTGGGATGGCACATCCTCACCTTTTGCCAGGTTGGGGGTAGGGGTACTCTGATTGTGTCCCCTGCTATAATGGCGCCTATGGGTCTACCAGAAGTCAGTACAGAGTGGTATCAAACCCATTGGTCAGAAATCTCTCTTATAGGTTACGTAAAGGATTTAGTGATTCATTATTTCCTGTAAAGGTGGTCATCCTGGAAAAGATCTTTTCTTAGTCAAAATAGTTTTGTAGTTACACCTCAAAGGGCACAAATGGATAGGCAATAGCACATTACATGAAACCACAAAAGCAAGTCTCAGAATATTGAATGAATCAAGATTTGGGCTTTTGTAGGACTAACACATTGTACATAGAACTTTGAAACATTTGTTTTTCTTCTTAGAGGTAAAATACTGCCGCCAGGGCTTAGAGAAGTAACAAGATAAGCATTTGCTTTTCTCTGTCCTTTTATACAAGTACAGTGAGGCTCATTTTTCACTGACATGCATATATGACACAAATCGGATAACTCATTCTGAATTTGTCATAAAGGTGGAATACTTCATATGAGGTAAAGCTTCATAATTATTTTTTCTTTTTTGCCTTTGGTTGTTTTGTTCAGACAACAAGGTCATTACTCTGACGGGTTGTTGTGAATACAGATTCATTCATCTTGCCTTAGTCCTGCAGTAGTCTCCTGTCATGGCAGTTTTTACTATTACGCCGCTCATGGTGCTTTTCTGCTGTATTGTAATGCAGTAATATAATGTTCTACTTTTAGCCTGTGTGATGTGTTGAGATGGTACCTTCAATTCCCAGATTTAGGAGCGTGTTGCCTGTAAGTAGGACTGTTTTGCAACATAAAGCGAAATGCAAGCGCATAAATTGACTCAGGACACACAGTATAATATCTATGTATATGTGTATAAAAGACAGAATATATTTGTTCCTTATAAGCACTGCCAGATCAGAAACTTTTACGCATTTAATATTTTAATTATGTTTGAAAATGAGCATTAAATGAGTGAATTTGTTTCCAAACAAGAAATTGTACATTGTAATCATTTAAAATGCCTACCATAATATAAAATAATAGAAGAATCAATAATAGAAGTTTAAAAGACAGGTCAATGTGTAACGTTACCCTTGCTATGAATGTGCTGGAAGGGTCCTCTACAGCACCCATCATGCTGCAACAGTGCATTAGTAATCAGAGGGGGTGGGGAGGGGAGATAGTAGCATATATAGGTAACCCACTATTTTATTATCATCATTCATGTCATTGTATTATTATAATGAGGCTTTAGCTGAAGCTTTTCTGCTCATTTTCAAAACCCACAGCAACTTAATTAGCTTGAAACTCTACTTAGCAATAAAAGATTATATATGAATCTTAAATGGTACAGTGAGCATCACTGAAACTAAAACGCTAAGATACTGCTATATCATGGTCCCACATAGTCCTTTTAGGGCAAATTTCCTAATGAAAAGGAATATCTTACTTTATATTTTTGTATTGTAAGGTGTTGTTTTTTTTTCAATTTGGAAAATTAGAAAGTACAGAAATCCGTAGTGAGAGTATAATATACCCAAACATTTGACTCCTAATATCATTTTATTTCCTCTGCCAAGATCAGACAAACACAACACAAAATAATCAGTCAACATTTTCTTTAAAGAAATGGAAAGTTCCAAGCTAATGCAATCAGCCATCCCTGATGAGCAGTACAGCCTAAACCTTAGTTAATCCTCCTTTGTCAATGTGATCCCAGTGAATGATTTATGCCTAGCCACTGACATTGATACACTGGAGCTTCTGAAGTGGCGTTAGCAGGGAACTGTATCAAACAGTCGTAGTGTGTATGCACAGACGGGTTCTGATGTTATGAGCTGTGTGTTCTTCTACATTTCTGGCACATACAATATACCACAGCCTACACGCCCTGCATGGCACATCCTGTCATGCCGCCCAAAGCTCCATTCTCTATCTTCTTAATGATGTGATCTGTCCAGGCTCTGGGACACTTGAATGGCCCCAGAAGAATCATCCATAAAACTTACCCACATTATTTGCCCATCTAGGGCAAAGCATGTGCGTTTTCAGCTGCAGAGGTTATTCCTGACTCTTGTTGCCTCATCGAAACCTTGCCATCCCTGTGGATCAGCGAATTCAACTCATTCACCGTTATTGAATTCCAGTTTGTCTGAATGAAGTGTAAATATAACATGGCAGAACATCTAAAAGTGATGTTATATGGGCAGAATGGGTGGTTTTACTTAATGGATGGAATATCTTGAGTAGTTTCTTATCTTTCACAGCAATCCAGGGTAAGATAATATGAAAACATATGTTTGTAGATCCAGGTAAACCTTTTGTTGTTAATCTAGGATGCAGGAATTTGGTATAACATATATAGAGCCTTGCCAATGGTGCTAAAAGGTGTAGCCCAAGGCATGGGTCTGATTGATAGTGATTAGGATTTGCCTAATGGACACTATCTTTGTTAACGGAAGTTGATTACCTAAATTTTGTTTAGTTATGCTTTTGTGAACTAATTCATCTCTATTATGAGAGTTTTGCTTTGTGATGACAAACCAGCAAATGCCATTTTGCAATAATTATGCAATTTGAATAAATATTTAGCTTGACTCTAAACTCTCTTACTCTTGTTTGACTTGTTTATTGAAAAAACTGAAAGGTTATACATTTGTGCAATAAATCTAATTTGCAATGGCCGTTGAATCATTTGATGTTCAACTGTATGAGCCAAACTTAGGGGTGGCAAAAAATACAAACACAGTATTTGGATTGGCACAAATAACGTGTTTTTTTACTAATACCATTTTCGGACAAATACTTTTAAAAATATTTGTATTGGGGACGCACCTCCCCCCTACCCCAAACATCTGCACACCCCTATTATAAATCATATAAACAGCATATATTCTCTAACCCATATTTTCTTGCTACGGCCCCTTTACAGATATGATGGTTCCATCATTGTGATGCTCCTTCTAGAAGCTGTTCTCTGGTCAGGCTGGCTTTTAGCAGATAATTTTTCTCCTCCATAGCAGGAGATGGCCCACAGAGTGACAGAATCCACAATCATTTACTTGTCACTTGAAAACTGTCATGAAGCTTTGGAGCCTATAGACAGTACATCAACTCTGTAAGCCTCTCACTGTGTTGTGAAATTGGTAACACAAGCCTGGGTTTGAAAAGAAAGGGGCCTAAGCCAAAAGACACAACACATCTGTGTCTTTTGGGAATTGAAATCTTTGACTGTGCCTGGCCACATTTGTGCAGTTTTAACAGTTTTTATGACAGAAAATAATCAAAAACTGAATGACTCAGACTCAGTTACTTTTGCACTGATGTTGATCCAGTGAAAATGTTTTTATGCTTCGCTGTATCAATGCCAGTAGCTTTGTCATAGTGAGAGTCCTGTAAAGCTGTACAATTCCAAATTTTCTTTCCTACCCCATCAGTTAATCAACCACATATTGTTGGTTTGGTTTTGGTAACATTGCCAACAGAAGTGAAAGCTGACCCCAACAGTCACCAGGTTCAGGTTACACAGCAGTAATCCTTCAGTCATGCAGTTTGTACCAGGCTAATTTTTTATAAACTGAGTTTTTAGACATTTTTATGCCAAGAAAATCGCAACTTGGTTTATAAACTTATAATGGGAGTTGTTGTAAAAAGGTTTTGATTTAGTAATTTTAGACTAAATATAAATATATCGTTTCTCAGTCCGTTTATCATGAAGGGTTTCATATTTTACACACAATGTAAAAGGCAGCTGAAATGTTCAAATCATGAGAAAATGTATTAAGTTGACTTATTATTAAAAATAACACTGGAATTGCATCACTGAAGAAAGGAATAAAAATAGCGCTGTCCGCTTTGTTTAATGGAAATGTATTCATTTGCTCCCTTAGGATGCATTGCAGATTACATTTCCACTCATACTGTTGCCAAATGGCAGCAAATAAACTGTATTGTATTATATAAAACTCATAAACTTATGCTGGTTTTATTTAGAAAAAATAAATTCTTGGTTACCTCTCCCCAGCTGCACCCATTTCTTATCATTTTTATTGTATTTCATCCCATTACTCATTTAACATGGGCCACTCCACATGAAAGTCTGCCTAATTACTATATGGAATATGAAGATAGTTTGTTTAATTTGCGTGTTTATTCAGATCAGTATGGCTTTTTATAGATGACAGTTGTTTTCATAATCAAGGTGCAAGTGTAAAAAAAGCATCAGCAAAAATGACAAGCACAGCCACATGTGACTTAATCTGATATCATTTAATTTATTTCCAGGTGTGACCATGAAGCTAATGGACGAGGTAGCAGGTATTGTTGCAGCCCGTCATTGCAAGACCAACATTGTAACCGCATCTGTGGATGCCATTAACTTCCACCGCAAGATTAAGAAAGGTAAGCAAGCTTAGAGAAAAGGCACAAGGCTTCATTCAGATTTCTTTCAAGACTTAGTAGAATATGGGCCCCTTAATATTACCAGTTTATAAAATGAAAAAAGTACTTTAAGCTATTTTACTGGTTAAGTGAGGAAAATTGGTGTTTCTAATATTAGCCTTTTAGGGTTTTAAAGACTTGTAATTATTGGCTATATACAAAGAAAATGTGTCTTTAAATGTTACATGCAAAATTACATTCATGATTGGAATGTCACTTTAACAATATTGCCAATGGAACTGTTTAGCAGTTTTGTTACGGTACAATGTTAAGTTTTAAGGTGCTATATCTGGGTTGTTCTGAGTGTATATTTTCAGTATAATTTAAAATGTAAATTTTTATATTTGGTAATATTAGTACTTATAGGAATTTTTCAAAGCACCTTAAAATTGGTGACAAATATTTAGGTCAGGCCCTAGTCCTTTGACACACAACACACACATTAGTGTTTCATTAGTGTTCTTCCATATGTCAATTTTCTGTGTTCAGTCACATGAGACTTGTCAGATTGATGGATTTAGATTACCATACCAGCCCACCAATGGCTGGCGCCAAGATGTCAGCGTCCATATAAGGTTTTTCCTGTCCTGTGAAGCTGAGAATGATCGCATCCGGTGAAATGAATCGCTTGACTTCTCTATAGCTGGTTATATTTAGCTGGTTATATTTATATCTCGAATAACCAGGCAATATACTCCTCTACAAATGCCAGTGTGTTGTATCAAGTCTCCAGAAACAATATCATAATCACATCCAGGATTGTTTGATGGGTTATATTGTGTGTAAAGAATACACAAATGCTTACAAAGCCTTTAAATAGCCCACATAAACAAAGCAAATGGAGTAGTGGAAAATTAAATAAATATAAAGTACCCACCTCTGAAATTGCTGCTGCTATTTTCTGCCACCTGCACAGGACAAGATGGTTATCTGATATTACACTGTATTGCTAGACAAAAACTGAAAAGGTCTCAAAGTTTTAAGTTTCAGCAGTTTCCCCAAGAAGCAACGGATAGGTAATAATATTACTACTGAAAACTGAATTGTTCTCCTGAGGCTATCATTTATTAGCATTTATTGATGTTCCCACTGTTCAGTGGCCTTTCAATACAGCAAAACAGTAAACAGTGCAAAACTGTAGGGTTTTAATCTGGTGACTTTATATAAATAAAGTCAAGTTTATTTATCCTACACTATCCTACACAAAGGTCATTCATTGTGCTTTACAGGAGTAGAATAAAATAAAAATATTTGGGCGTAAAAGAATGCATAAAGAAATCAATAAAAGAAGACTAAAAATTGCAATGAAAGTCGGTTTTAAAACCTAACATTCCAGTTGTTTACACTCTACAGTGTTTATGTTGTGACTGGCCTATGGATCAGATGTATGTTAATGTATGTAAAATTGTGTTCCAAGATAAATTACTGTTCACTTCAAATAGTATGATAAAAGGTTGGCATTTCCGCATGTGCTCCTCTGCACTTCTGAGCATTTAAACTTGAGGCCATGTTTAAATTACCTGGTTTATTTATTTGATTTAACATGCAAAGAGGATTTATGTTAATTAAAATGAAGAGTCAGAGATCTTTACTATGACACGTTATTAGTGATGCTAAGCATTCTGATAAAAGGAAATATCAGCCAATATACTGTAATATGATCAAATATGAAAATGATTCCACAAAGTACATAACAGCTGTGACCGGTCAAAGCATAGACATGACATTAGACATTAGTAGCAGGTCCTGTTAGATTTATGTAGTTTGTATATGTGTATACATTTGTATAGGCTAGATTCATTTTAAACTGTACTGTGCATTAAAAAAAAACTATACTGTGCATATAAGCTAAATTAATACAAATATGTTTATATGTGACTTCCCAGAACTCCCTAGAATTCTTTTGATTAGCTCTTAGGTTTTTTTTCTCTTGATAGAAAGGTTTTTCTGTATTTGTATGCATTAGTGAATTAGTGAGTGCAGGTGGTGATTTGCAGCTCTGTAGTCCATATGCAGTAAACTGAATTCTCCATCAGCCACCAAATTTCATTCCTTTAAAAGCTGTTCATTTCTTTGGACCACACTGTTGGAAGATCTGGATTATCTATGAACAGTGGGTTGTGCAGTAAACACAGGATTGCTACAGTTGGTACTAATATTGCCATAAATTTGGTCTTCAACACCACACTCTGTGAGCTGAATAGCTCTGTTCGATGCTCACGGTTTCCGAAACTGGCTGTTGTTTCTCACAGAGCCAGAAAGTGAAGATGAATAATTGATCCCATTAATAATTGAGTCGATTACTTTCTCCAGTGTTCCATTACTCACATCTGGAGTCGCCTGTGGTAATGTTCATCTACGGTTTAGGCCAAAAAATACTCCAAAAAATGGTTGACACTAAGCAAAAGTAAAAGCCATTCTCAGAAAGAGAAAGACGCAGATAATGATGGATGTTTCAGCCACATCACAAAGTGTTTAAAAATGCCTCCTTGTGTGTGTCTTCTCGATGTGGACTTGATAAAGCTTTTATCACCGTGAATTATTGACTTTCCTCACAATCCTCTGTCAAAGCCGAGGACGCTACAGCAATAAGCAATCCTTGACTCAGTCTGGTTTACTGCACTGCACTGGCAAAGTAGTCTCAACAGCTCTAACAGGCATGACATCAGTACAACCCAGATGTCACACTGTGCTCAAGTATTTTCTGTTAAACATTTCAGCTGGAATGGCTTGTTTATCTTGAACTTTGCTTTAAACAGGGAGGTGCTGTATACATTAGTTCCTGGGGTTCAGTAAACAGCAAATTAAATCTGAGTGTGGCTATGCATGGCAGCGGCGACAGTAACAACCATCAATGCTGGTGATATTTTACGGCCCGCAGGGCGCTGCAGAGAGTGGCTTTACTCATGCTTTCTTGTGCCGACTGCTGGTTTATATCAGTGTGGAGTCCCATTGGGAACACTCTGTTATTGCTTTTTTCAATTGTGGGCATAAGATAGAAAATGTCTATCAGTTAAACCAATCAGCAGGCCTTTACGGTTTATCAGCTTGTTCTGTTTCTTATTCACCTTATAATGACACATTGAGCTCAACATCCACAAAATACAACATTTGTGTGCAAGAATAAGGGTGAAGCTTCCATTGCATGTGTGACAGAAAACTGAAATAAAGACGCTTGCTTTATGTGAAAGTAAATGAAACATTTAAATTACTTTAAAAAATTACATTGCCTTCGGGCAGGTCAAATTAATTGCCTGAGGTTTTCTGTAAATAGCTCAAGTATTTTACTTGAGCAATTTTCTTTGTTATTTAGCTCATAATAAAGATGGCTATAGATAGCTAATTAGTTAATTTAAGGTAGATCATAACTTACATAAATTAGAAGTCAGAAGTTGATCGAGGAATGTCAGCATGCTCTAGGCTCTATGTGCTAAAGTAATTATATAAATCTGAGCTATAGAGGAGTTTCATATTCCACATTCAAGCTGTTACATCCTGTTGATTCTATGTGAAATGAAAATAGAAACATCAAACCACAAATTCCCTGGTGAGCCAGAATCGTTGTTTGAACTAATAGGCCCTGTCTCCTAGATGGTCTACTCTATAGACCGATTAGAGCTTAATTAGTGAAACCTGATGCAGCAGTTCTCAAAGATATCAAAACTAAACAGGATAAAAGGAACACAGGGCCACATAGTGTCACTTTATGTACTTGGAGAACTTTGGAAGTTTTGGAAGGTGTGTACAACATAAAACCATTTAGGAAGAACAGAAAACTTTCTACAAAAACGAATCTTCTGTGTTTTCCTTAGGGCCCATGAAGAATTTCGGATTTTAAAATGACTTAGTCACTATTTGCATTGGAAAATACTAGATATAAACATCACAGATGATGGAGATTCTGCCAGTGTGCTTTTAAACAACAGTTTATCGTGAGTCTATCTTTTTGACACGAAACACTTATATACCTAGCCACTCTGAGCCCCAGGACCTTGCTCGGCTATTGCAGCACTCTCCACAGCACTTGATTAAATAAGTATATTTACATTTATGTGATGTCTTTATCTTGCATCCATTACAAGCCCAATGTAATAATGAAACGCTTACATTACAGGGCCATGTTTCATAGGGCAGGTACTGAGGCAGAGCAGTCAGCGCCGGGGGCCTGTGTAATGGAAAAATAAAAGAGCCAAAGTGATGCTCTGGGAAAAAAGAAAGAACCTTTGGATGATAAGATCAAAGTCGGCAGACATGAAGCTGCAAGCAGTAATTGTGCATTTTCAAAGGGACTGCTTTTCCCTGGTGGTGAACTTAATATCAGTAGCATAAACACACAGACCTTCACACATACATGCTCACCCTCTTTTAAAAGTACACACATGACATTTCGTTCCAGCTGCCCCAAATCATCAGGTCTACATAGTTTATAAAGATTAACATGTGTTTATATCCCAGTCTTCCCCAGTTTCCAAGCTGCACATGTTGGAACAAAAGGCTCTATTTTGGTAAAGTAGGGGTGTCTGGCATAAGTCAATACCAGACGTAGCAAAACTGACATTGCAATGCCTGAAAAGTAAAGGCCTCACCCTCAGAAAACAAATAAATCATACAGTGTTGTGATCTATGGACCTAATACTTAGCCCTGTGGCACCCCTGCAGGTTGTGTGATTACAGTATCTGGAAGGATGACCTTCACCAGTAACAAGTCAATGGAAATTGAGGTGTTTGTTGATGCTGATCCATTGGTGGAAGCTGACAAAGGAAAATACCGAGCTGTCACTGCATTCTTCACCTACATTTCACTGGACAAAGACAACAAGCCCTTGGCCGTGCCACCTCTGAAGGTAGGCATTAAAGTTCTTTATTTGCTTTTGTTCCCCTTTAAAAGGATTTGTGAAACAGGGCCCGGTTTCTAGAAAGCTTCTTATCGATAAGTAGATCTTAAATTTACCTTAACCTCTCTCTTAACGTTATGGAAAGTTTCCCGAAGTGTTCGTACACTAAGTATATCTTACGGACGTCCCTCGTTTGTAAGGTTGGTCTGGACCATTCTTAAGCTTCCTCTTAGCGTAGTTTCAGCTCAAGAAGCTAGTACAATTAAAATTTCAAGTTCTTCAGATGAGATGCTTCTCTCTCTCTCTCGCTCTCTCTCTCTCTCTCTCTCTCTCTCTCCCTCTCCTCTTCTGTCTTTTCATGCTCTCTGTCTCTGTCTCTCTCTGTCTCTGTCTCTCTCTGTCTCTCTCTCTCTCTCTCACAATCTCTCTCTCTCT
>JBBMFX010000016.1:3433210-3452534 GCA_037832545.1 Rhabdalestes septentrionalis | reverse complement strand
GCTTTATTGGGTTTTTGGTTTTAGTGTTTTTTTCTATTTTGTCTAATTTGCATTAATAAAGTTTTCTTAAAAGGATAAATGTTGTTCTGCTTCTTCCAAAACGAACCAACCAGGGGTACACATTCGGTTTGTTTTTGAGTCCCAGTGCCCTTGTAGTCCACTGGGTGGCATAGTCGGCTATGCCACCCAGGTATGACGGTATCAAAATTTGGATACCGCCCAAGCCTATGCAGTATGCTGTAATATGTCTGCCCTAGAACGCTTGCACATTATGTTTTATTAGTCTCACCAGTATGTTCAGCATATAAACAATACATGTGCAGTACAATGTTCTCTGTAGAGGAACCATACTACTTTTCATTTCAACTAACAAAAATCAGCAAAACATGTATATTTGCAGGAGACACCGGAACCTTTGCACAAAGCTGCATATTGAGGGGGTCTGCGCACATGACTGCACATTATGACCTTGACAGGGCTGTTCAAGGCTGTTTTTCAGTGTTTTTGGCCACAAATGTCCTTCACTGGCACCCCAGCATGCATGAGATCTATATGTTAGCATTACAGATAGTATATTGTTGTTGTTGGGACACAATTATCCGAAGCTGATATATTCTGTTCCACAGTGGGATCTGTAGATGTGTTTGTGCCACAGGATCCTCAGTAGCTGTCCTTTTGTTATATAACAGACTTGGAGATATCTAGGAGGTATATTTATTCTTCAACATGCTGCTCTCTGTCTTCTTGAGACATCTACTGATCCCAAATGATTAATCAATGCGACCTTAGAGCTGAAAAAGCCATTATAATTTTCACATAAACTTCCGATGCATATTGTGTCTCTACCTGTAAGAAATCCAATGAAATCAGTTTGGTTTTTAATATTCCTATGATCTCAGCCAGACGCGTTCCTCATACAGTAAGTAGGACTACTGTCTGTTCATCATCATATTGTGAATGTACAACAAAAACTTGCATAAATAATTTTTTTTTTATGTGAGTAAATAATATGCGTGTACATTAGATGTGTGAACTTTCACTGGTCTCACGATGCGAATCGATTATGATTTATCATGTCAACGATTCGATTCGATATTTTATTCCCAATGCATCCTAGTGCAATTTTTCTACATTACTTTACACATTTATGTTTTCAAATACAAGCAGTGCGATGTAAGCAGTTTTTAAATTTAAGTGCCCACTGAGAGGATTTTATATGGTGGATTTTTCTGACTTTTTCTGCAGCTAACATGTTTGAACCATTGTCCTTCATGAGCACCACATCTTCATTTGATAGCTGCCATTCTTCCACAACATGCACCCATGTAAGACTCACACAGCACTCTCTTCCGCAGCTCATGGGACATAATCTGCCAGTCCTTGCTAATGTAATGTGCCATTGTTGTAACATAAATCTCAGTTGCCAGTGAATGTACAACCTCCTCTGTAAAGTGGTTACATGACAGGACGTGTACCCGCCATTGTCCACAAAAGAATATGGTCGTAATGCCACAGCCTGGGGTATTTTTCAGAGTTAGGTGGCATTATGGTCAGAACTGCATCAATTCTGATTGGGAATTCTCTGGCTGTGGTGGTGTTAGCATAGGGTGGAAATGGCTAACGTGATTTCTTAAGCCGGTAGTGTCGTCAACATATTTAATTTTTGTCTGACATGGTTTACACACCGCATGTGACTTGTCCAGTTCATGCTTCCCAATTTCATTAATCCAAAATGTGTCCAGATATCAGCTTTTAAATGTTTGGAGTGTTTTATATCTCTCGGCTTCCCTCCCTGGGGCACTTGTTGTGAGTAATGTCAGTGAGATGAGTTACTGCTACCCAGAGGAGTGCTGTACTCAGATCAGTCACTGTCATTATTATGTAATCGATTTTGTTCTGCAACTGCATCTATGCAGAATTGTCCATGTCTGCATCACGATGCATCGATTATTAGGGATGTGACTTTTTGGCAAAAACACTATTCGAAAATCAAGGGGGACTATTCGAAAAAAGTTTGAAAATGGCTGTACCTGGTAGTGGTTGATCTGTGGTTTGCCAGCTTCATATGACACAGTTTGCACTGAACTTCATTGCCATTTAACGTAAACGAGTCCCATACTGAACTTTTACTAGCCTCAGGTCTGTGCATTATTCACACTGTACTGTAAAATTCAGTTTTCTTCTTCTGGAGTAGCCTATGGGGGAGCTTTAGTGTTAGCGACACCCTCTGGCTGAAATAGTCCCTTAAGTGACGGTATTCGAAATAACTATTCGATAACCATGTCTCATCCCTATCGATTATGTGATTCATTTAAACACCCCTGGTGTACATAATATTAGTAGTTTGTATTATACTATAGCACTCAGACAGAGCAAAAAAAGGAGTACAATATGCACTGCATTTTTTGCCCTTCTGTTTTTTAAAGGATGTCATAGCATAATAATACAGCTGAACAGGTTCAGCTTTTGAAGCAAAAAATATCTCATGAAATCATTGTCAGTTAATCACTGACATTGTGTTTCGATAAACAAATGAGACGCATCTTTTCTGGAACAAATATCTTTAAATGATGTTTTTTTTTCATTGAGAAGACACAAAAAAGAAATGAAAATTGATATCTTACAGTTTTCTGTTTATTTATATATAATCTAAAAACATTTGTTTAGAATCTAGAGGAAAGTTAAGCATATAGAAGGAAAAATACTTTAAGAAAGGGCTTCTGAACTAGCGTTTAGATTCTCTACCCAAACCCAGGTCAGGTCAGGCCAATATTTCTGGCCACTATCCTCGGGCCAGGCTGGGCCAGGCCATGATCAAGCATTTGAGTTGCTTGGAGCGCTTGGAGAGTCAGTTTACGAAAGCACCCACAGTTGAGAACACGTGTTATAATGGCCCACGTATTAAATATTGTCGGGTTTAAATCGGGCTCGGGACGGTAATTACAATGTGTTGGGCCATGGTCTATCTAAGCTCTATTCTGAACTAGATTACTCTTGATATCTTAGAAAACATGCACCTCATTAGTAAAGGAAATAAACATGTATGGCTATTCTAGTTAGATTCTGTGGTAGGTTTTTAGTGATTCATGACAGGACATATTTGTAGTGTGAATAGAGCTAACCTCTATCAAATTTAGTGGAAAATACAGTAAGATGGGCATGAATTGACTAAACATACCAGAATAAACAGATTTCTGTTCAGTTTTGACAAATTTAGGATAGTTTAAATGAAGATATGTTATGGATACAATGCTTTTCTACCTCTAGCGCCTTGAAGAGATGTACACTGTGTTTATTTAGTTTCTGTTTGAATGAAAAAAAGCCTTGTGACTGTGCTATTCAGAGCACTATATTTTGAGCTCTTTATGTTTTTCACATCCAGCAAATCATACGCTTATATCTCGAAAAGACAATGGTAAAATGCATATCCATGTTTATGATTACACCTCTATGCTGAGAATAAGGTTCAGTGGCTATGAATCCTCATAAAGCCCTGCAATGAGAATTCAAAATGCAAGTTAATAGCTTGATAATGGTGAAGTGGGTAAGGCACGCAACTGTGAGGTTAATTACAGCCCCTCGATGTCTCCTATAAATCAAGATAGCTGAATACATTCTCATGCTTCAAGGTGTATTTTGCTGTTTTAAAATGCAGCTACCATAGCTTTTGAAGGTCATGGCTGGTAATTACAGCTGAATTCTTGTGTCGGTTTAGGCTTCCATCTTCCAGGAGATGAAATCCTTGCTCAGAACTTCGACGCCTTCCTGGAAATCCAGTCATTATGAATTCTTCTCTGAAGCTCAGTTGTTTTTGGGCCAGTTCTGGAGCACACATTTTATACAGCTGCACTTCATGCACCCTGATATATCCCAGGGGCTTTGGCAGCACTCATTTTCATTATAATATCCCCCTTTATCTCTCACTCAGATCCTGCTTCTGTGTTCTATTTCAAGCATGGAGATGATAAGCCCCATTCTTTGTTCCCCCCCAATATACCAACATTCAGCAAATTTGTCCACACCATTTTAGAAGGCATATATGTATTCAGTTAGTTTTGTCACAAGTATTACACAAATATTCTACATTTTTCTACGACTTTTTCTGAAGTTGGGTTCAACCTAAACATATCACATATTGAACAATCACAAACATATTGGCGTCCCATATGTGTGAAAACTGTTCCATTACAGTCCTGAAATGTGTATAAGCAAAACATACATACACAATTTCCCTCAAACAACTGATATGTTGAGAATATTTTCCTTCAATATGTTTTCAAAGCCTGAATAGATTGTCTGTCTACCAACATTTAAAAGAACAAAACAGCTGAATTTTGCTTTTTGCATATGTATTCAAACCCCTGTGCTTTGAAAGCTCCAGGTTTACACAAATTATTCACAAACTACACAAATGTGCCTCTTATTTAAACATAATTAGATACTATGTGTCCTTAAGTAAGGTTGCCTCTTTGGATATTAAAAGCACCCTTTGTGAAGGCATTTTATTGTAGAAACATCACTACAAAAATAAAGACAAAAGCGTATTCTGCTAATGCAATGCACAAGGCTGTAAATGGCTACAAAAATATCAAATAGATTGAATGTTCTATGAAGCACTATTGGATCCTTCATTAGCAATTAGAAGCACCCAGACCCTGTAAACAAAATTGCGGAGTAAGAGGTTAGGATTGAGGTTCGGTTTAGGGTAAGCCCGGTGAAAAAGGCTGCTAAAAATCCAAATGTCACTCTTAGAATTTTCCAAAGATCTCTGACTAAAATTGGAGTGAAGGTGCATGTTTACACAATTTGAAGAGCTCTCCATAACACACCGCTCTAAAGGAGGTAGCAATAAAAAACAATTCTTAAGAAGGTCCAAATAAAGACATGAGTAAGACCCATGTATGTTAGATATGGTTAAAGGTTTTATAGTCGTGTTGACCAAAGCAAAAGGTTGTAACCAGCCTTCAGAGAGTTATGTGTGAAATATGAAATATGGTGGTGGCTGCATTGTGTAATGGGGATGCTTTTCATTTGCAGGGAATAGGATTCTTATCAGAGTTGAAGGGAAAACAGAGCACACAAACGACACAGTACTGCAGGACATTTATCTTTTGACATGACAATAAATCTAAGCGTGAACCAAAGCAACATTAGAAAAGAGGAGTTCTATAATTTGGCTGAGAAGATTGGAAACCAACACTTAAAAAAGAAAAAGATTAGTGTAAAATTCATACATACTAACCTCAGAAGATTTTCAGATGCTATTGCAGCAAAAAAGGTTTATTTTGACTTTCAAATATATTGTCACAGCATAAGATTTCAAATTAATTGTTGCATTGTTACAGCATAAGTGTGCAAACACTTGGTAATCCAGAAGATTAGGATGACTTTCGAGGGAGTTAAATATTTTTCAAGCCACTGTACTTATGTTAAAAAATTAGTTCTTCTTGACTTTAGCATTTTTTTCCTGTCTCTCTTAGATAGGACTGAAGACCACATTAATGTAATACCATACCCTTGAATCCAAGGCTTCTCAAACCAAATGATGACATTATTCAGACACAAATCCAGCAGATATGCTAGTGACAGAAGGCAGGCTCTGTAGGATCTTGCATCCCCCTTTACCTGATTGAAATCCAGAATGGCCATACTGCGCAATACTAAAACTCCACACTTTAAGCCATCTGTGTGCACTGCACTGTAATACATTTGCAGACTTTAGAACAAATGATTTGTCTAGAAATAGCTGTCTAACATCACATCTAAATGCATATTCAGTCGAGGTCCCCGTTCTCTGGCATCTGGTTGAGCACCCTTCATTTAACTAGACTTGTCATATGTTGGTAAGTGTATTGTGGGTTATAAATAGCATATCGACACGGCTCTGGCTGCTATTTTTTGACTTCAGGTGTTTTTTTTTTCCCTCGGTCCCTCCCAAGTGAGAGATCTGTGTCTATTTTTAGGCACTTCTGTTTTAGTCTTCACAGAAGGGGGGGTTGTGGAGTGGGGGTTGGGGAGCAGAGGTGTGAGGGATGGATGGATGGAGGGAGGCCTAGGCATAATCCCTGCTGGCCTTGAATGCCACGGTACACACAATGGTGGAGCACAAAAACACAGTAAGGATCACTCAAAAGGGCCATGTTGGCCTTTTCGCAGCCGGCGTCCACAATAGAGGCTCCTCTCCTCAGGACAGCTTTCCGAGGACGAAGCAAGGTGAAGAAGCGAGGAGAGAGATAAAGGAGAAGACTCGAGGTTATATTCTTTCCTTTCAGTCACTGGGCCCATTAGCGCCGTCCCTACCGCACAAAACAAGTTGCGTTACCGTAGCAACCTCTAGGTTGGCGATGTGAAATTCGTGTTTATTTTTAGGCACAGCTCATGTAGTGTGTGTACACTATAAAGTTAAAGTAAGCGCTGATCTCTTGCTTTGTGGGTTGGACCGCTGCCTTGGCTTATAATTAGAGCTGCAAACATCTACGCAATTGCCTGTGCAATTGTGTGCATATAAAGCAATATAATGTTATGGTAGTTGCTGCATAGTGTCTTTGGTATCTTTGAAAGACTGTGTGGTTTGTTGTCTGCTAATTGTTACCACGTTATCTGTCTCTGCAATATTGATATCGCAGAAGGCTGCAATATGTAAAATAACTTCTAAGTCCGCAGGGTTTCTGATCGGGCGAACAATCACACACAGGTTAGTTACTGGATGCTCTGATGAACTGAGATCTTTACATAACAAAAGCCTAATTGTTTTGGTCCATTTAATTTAACCATTGCTTGAAAGGCCGAGACTAAACTGCTGTAGCCAAAATAATATGATATATTTGAATGTGTTGGTTTTGTGACATCACAAAATCCTAAGATTTGAAAGCAAACTGTTTTTGTGTCTGGTTTACATATATGGACAGTACTGATTGGGGAGTAAATGTATCATTTAAAACAGTATTCTCAGACTATAAGTCTTTTTAAATTCCAGTAAAATATAATATGGGTTCTTTAATATCTTGAAAGACCAGGGGTGGTCCTAAATATCTGTTACTTTGGCTCTAATGTTCAATATTCACATTAATATTTCTAGGCTTTATTACCTTTGTGTCGAATCAAATGAGTTAGGCTGTGGTTGGAGCTAAACTCTGCTTTAGTTTGATACATTTTACTGGCAATGCTTGCTATTTAATAGCTACTACCTCTTATATAGTGCAATGTAGCAGCTCATGCATATTATAATACAGTGGTTTCTGCATATTGTTATACAGTAGTTTCTGCATAGAGTAATGTGGTATTTTCTGCATGGGTGCAATAAAGTAGCTGCTGCATGGTGTACAGTACAGTAGTTTCTGGTCACACAGTGACCCAGGAGCTCCAACCTTGTTCATTCATTATGAAAAAGTGCATTTTGGTTTTATAAAGATAAAATCAGTGCAAATTAATATAGAATTAGCATGAAGCACACTGTTGTTTTATTTAAACTCTTTGAGAAAGAGTTTAAGGCAATGGTTACATATCCCTGGGCCAACATCCAGGTGCTTATTTTCCATTTTACCCCATCATTCATTATTTAGTGCCCTGTGCAAAGATTGGCATTTGGCTCACCATCAAGGTCCCTGTCTGCTTCAGCACCAGACAGTGCCAAGACAGTCCAGACTTTCTGGCATTTCTCCATCGCTGTGCAAGCTAGCACCTCATAGAAAGGTCCTCATTGTCACATGAAACTACTGTATCCAATAAATGAAGTCAGCCATGAGAAACAGCCTTTATGATGTAAACATACTACTTGGCAAAAAAAAGACATATCAATACATGACTGTTTTAACCTGGTAAAGTGATGCCTTACCATTTTCCCACTATACTTAAACAGCTAAGCTTTGGTTATAGCAATATAACAGTCAGAGATTTAATATTAACACAGTCCATTAGTACAGAATTCAATTTATAGTGTGCAGTCATATTAGTTCTTTAAAAATGCAGCGTTATATTTTAGAAATCTGATAATAATTTTGCAACCATGTTTTAATTTGTCAAAACATTCAGCAGCAAGAGTCCCTAAAGAGGCAGTGACTGTATGATAAAATGTAGTAAATAAATAGAAATGTATGGATCCCCATCACCTTGCCTAAGAGTCAAAAAACCTCACCGTTTTTCACAAAGCCTCTGAAGCAATAACAAGCAAAAACATCCAAAAAAACATGTGTGAGAACTTTAAAACAATGCTCAGTGCAAAATTTACGATATAAGGTCAATATGAAGGCACAACAAAACCATCCCAAATATTTAAGTGTGGTGGTATGTATCCAACAGCAAGTATATTCGAATGTGAGCATTTTTTAAAATTCCTAGGATTTTCTTTTGTTTTTTGTGTGTGTAAGAAAAGAAGAAAAAAAAACAAGCAGCTTCTGTCATGTTCACAAATGTCAGTGCAAGCTGGCTAGGCCAAGGAGGAAGTTAGAGGAATGTAGATTTTCAAGCCCAGTGGAGCTGCCTGAACGGAGCGAATTCTGCCGTAACACCCTGATGCTCTCTGAGTAGGTCTTCAAAGGTCACCAAAATAACAAGTTAACCGAGAGGCAACAAGCTACGGTGTTTTTAATTTGTGTGACAGCTTTAGTAGCACTAACAGCAGGAGTACAGCCATTTGAGAATGTTATTAATCATCTGTTCTCAGTCGCAGATGGGGAGTCCTTTAATGAATCATGGGGTGCATTCAAGCAATGTAGCTGCTGTGCAGAATGATATTGATATGATATATGCCCATTGTTTTTATAATAACAAATGTGTCGGTTGTGTTGGATGTCTGGTTGGAAGGTAGTCCAGTGAGAGATTGGCTGCTTTTTCCTCAGCAACACAGCTTGTCTGAACATGTTACAACATGCATTGATAGAATAACTCTAGCTAAAGTTCTTTCTTTTGAGCACTTGTGTAATTAAAAACGTCTTGGTAATTAAAGGCTAATTAGATCTCCTTGGAAGAAAAACTCTTCTTAGGGGGAAAAATGCCCTTAAAATCTGTGTTTAAGGGATTAGTAAGTTTCTGTGACAGTGCAGACATGTGCTTTGTCTTCTTTTGTTCTGAAAATGAGGGCTTTAATAGTGTTTTAATAGAACAGTTACAGGCTCTGCTCTTCTGGGAAGGTTTATTACTAGATACTAGATCATTGCTGTGAACATTAGATTGCATAGGGTAAAAGAGCTTTGGCACAGTCAAACATTGACATGGGATGATTAGTTCTACCAGGGTAGATCTGTCATGCCAAATATTGCATTCCTGCTGCTTCACCACTCAGTCTTGGGAGGGGGTTTATACCTCTTGGAAATGGGTATGGTACAAACCACTCTGTTGTATTGGCAGTGCATTTCTCTGGATCATACTCAAGCTGTGTGTGCATGTGAACACCTGTCAGCAATGGGGGCACCACGTTCTAAATGCTTTTTGTCGTGTAGTGTATAATCAGGGTAGGACATATTCTGGATGCTTGTATTGTAGTTAGACGGACAGGCAGACAGAATGTAGAAAATATAATTTTTTGAAAATGTATCTATTTTCCTATTATTTCCAATGATAAAACGACACGCAGACTAACAATACATTTGAAAGACTTACAGTTGTACAACAAAAATAAATGTACAACAATCAGCTATTTCTAAAACAGACTTCAGTTGCAAGATTGCAGTGATGGAGCCAAAGAGTAGCGGCAGGTTCTGGGGTCATATTAGACAGTAATAGACTTTTTGGAACAAATTCTATGTCCTTTCATTGGCATAGACACAACATGGGGCATCTCTCAGCCAACATCGTTTCTGTAGTGAGGCACAGTGATTGCATGGCATTCTTGATCTACTGTTGATCTACAAATGGACCAAAAGTAGTCATGCAGTGGCTCCACAAAAAAATTATTGAGTGAGATTTTTTTTTTTTCTTAAGAAAACTGTAACCTTAGTTTAAAATGTGGACATTTTGGGAAAAAATACCTTTGCCAGTTTGAGTTGGTGGTATTGTTTTTATGTTTCTTTTATTGTTACATCTCTTATGTTTAAATTTAATGATCTTGCTTGTCAGGCTACTATATTTGATGGTGTTTTAGAGTGATTTACATGCAGTTGTTGATTAAAATATATTAATGCATATGCACTGTGTCTTTATGATGTGAGCAGAATACTATACACATCACAATATGTAACAATTCAGTATTAGCAGTTGCATTGTGATGTACCTTGAAATATATTGAAAATACATTGTTCAGTCAATAATGTGGGTCGGTTAAAGACTGACATGAATAAAATGATTTCTTTCATTCAAGCCAGTCTTTACCCAACGACATTAATGTGATTATTCACAATATACAGGGTGGACCATTTATATGGATACACCTTAATAAAATGGGAATGGTCGGTGATATTAACTTCCTGTTTGAACACATGTGGTCAGAAACGTGTAAATAACTCATGAAAGAATAAAATTACGTTAAAAGCAAGCTCACCATTGTTTTTCTTGTGAAATTCCCAATTAGTTTAATGTGTCACATTACCCTCCTCTTACTGAAAAAACAAAAGTTGGATCCAAAATGGCCAACTTCAAAATGGCCACCATGGTCACCATCCATCTTGAAAAGTTTTCCCCCTCACATATACTAATGTGCCACAAGCAGGAAGATAATATCACCAACCATTCCCATTGTATTAAGGTGTATCCATATAAATGGCCCACCCTGTGTACTTACAAAGACCAATATCAGGAAAACCATACATTGTGCAGCAGTATTTGCTTCAATATAGCTAATTTACCAACCCCAAGCCGAGTCCATCTGACTGACCTCTGCTGTCCTTTTAAATGTATGATCATCCCATTATGTAATCGTTCACTCACCGATGTCAGAATGGCTTTGAACGGACATGTTTCTGTCCAGAAAACTCTGTGCACTTGTGCTGGATTAATTGCCTCTCTGATTGCATAAAGATGCCACTTTGTGGCTGTTGGTTCATTCTAAGCGGTTTCCGGTATAATTTGTGTAATTAAGGAGCCAAAATGCTTGGGGGCTTTGCAGCAAGAGATGATTATGTCCTCCACAGGACCCCTCCCAGACCACATCCATTTCCCTAATTAATAGTCCGGCCACTCATTGTCAGCTCTCTCTGGCATGAATGCATGTGCTTCGCCGGGTCAGGTGATCCTTGCTGATTCAAAACCTGTTCCATCCAACAACAATGAGGCATCTTACTGTGTGGCCACACGGCAGCTCAGCATTTTGCAACAGTTCCTGAGCAGGGCATGCTTCACAGTTTTTGTTTTTTTAGTTAATACATTTAGCAACAGTTCTGCCTAATAGGGATTGATCTAAAAATATGGCCCATCAATTAAACTTCATAACTGAGTAGAGTTGATTCTAGAAATGTGCAATGACTCTGAGACTGTGTCTGTGACACACTGTGCCACAATGTGCCACACTACTAAGTAGTTCATAATTCCTCCTATCCCCTTTGTGTTCATTGTGTATAAAAAAAAAACACACTTAGAATCATCATAATTTTTTTTTTGCAGAAAACAGTCCCATTCGGTTGCTATGTAAGTTGAACTTTCGTCTCAAGCCACCTAATAGCCTGGTAACTCAGAGGTGTATGCAAACGTTTGGGTGCCCCTGCTTAAATTAGATGCTGTAATGATTTTCTAAGTGAAATTAAGCACACACCCTTTACAGGTCTGCACATTTAAGTACATCATTTAGTAAATTCTGCATATTTAATGATTTAAACCCATTGGGGGGAAAAAGCAAGGTCACATGCTGTGTTTTTATTTTCCCCAATATGTTCTTCAAATAAACTGTGTACTTATTTACACCAAAAAAAGCACCAAAAACCTAATTTAATTAGGCGTGCCTAAGTTTTGTATACAACTATAGATGTCTGAGAACTGACAATATGTGAATGTAGGCCAGTTTAAAGCACAAATATTGATTCTGGATGTATTTATAATGATCTAACATGGGCAGTTTTGGTAAAGGAAGAAAACCCACCCCAGCATTGCTCTGTAATCATGCTTATTGCTGTACCAGGGATTAAAATGTGATTTCCACACATTCAGTTTTTTGGACTAAAATAAAATTAGTATCATTTTTCTGAGTCCTCAGCAACACCTTTTCACCAACTCCTAAATTAATAATTCTGGCTAATTGAATGCCAGCACTTTTCTCACTCCATGTTCTACTCTCACGGTTCTACTCTGTCCTGGCTTTTTCCTTCATTTGTTGATGAAAGAGTCAGCTCCGATTGGCTGAGGGTCATGCCAAACATTTTTTATAGGTCAATGGAATGATATAGTATTATGGTGAAATTGATTATGGATTCTTTTCCTAAAGAGATCACAATCAAGTCCAATAATTGTGAGATTAAAGTGTAGCCAGATTCACCCCTACTGGCTACACAGGGCTAATGTTGGGAAATCCTAGCTCAGAGGAAATGACAGTCAAAAATCAACTTATCTGCAGCAGAGGTCATGCTTAAACATAGGCTAATGTTCCATCATCACAATGATATTCTATTGCGGCTTCTGCCAACACTGGTTGCCAAAATCTCATAAATGTCAGACTGGATTAAAAAGGCATTAGACATGTGAGCTGGTGGACCATTACAAATCAGATTTAATCAGACAACTTATAGAAAGCCTGGCAGGTTTTCAGAATAACCTCAGAAAATCATATAATGTGTAAGAAGTTTATGAACACCTACATTTCACAATTGTAACGCAAATGGGCTACCGTGGGGAAAATGCCAGACCCCACACAATTTGTCCCGTTTATAAGATGTACTTTTATTAGTTATAGAACAATTATATACCCAAAACTTTCTCTTCACACTATGAGAAGAAACTCTATTAAACAAAACCTGCATGGTTTAAATATATTTCAGACTGAGGGTGTGCATCCACCTGACATTGTTTCTGTTTGGATGAAGAAAAAATTGTTTGTGGCTATACTAGTAGTATTACTATTTTAAATTAAGTAATTGGTACCATTTATTTTGCATTATAAAATTGAACCAAACCTTGGGTTAGTTTGATCTAGTTGCATCAAACTAAAAGTCTGAATTTCCAGACCGTAAACAGTCACCGCCTTGAAGGGGAAAAAGGACGCGTTTGCCTTCTTTATCGCCCCCTACTTCAGCTGGGTGGTTTATTGCTGTTTTGATTTAATAGCAGCTCTTTACGTTTTTCTTCACTATCAGTTCTCCTGTTTTATAGTGTGCCTCGCTCTCACGGCCTTCGCTAATGTGGGTCATCTTGGCTTTGTTCCAGCCATACTCTCTGAATAAGACACTGTGTGCCACATTAACTTAATTCAATTTGTTCAATACAACCCCCCAAACACACACACACACAGACACACACACACACACAGTCACAGATTCCTCCCTTCACCCATCCCAGACCCCCAAACAGCAGGGCAGTCAGTGACCCCGGAAGGAGTTCCTTCAAGGTCAGATTATGCTGCTCGCATAAAGAAGGAAGCAAGAATCGTCTCTATATTTCTGTCGCTGACTGTTCTCATGCACAGGGGCCTCTTGATTTCCTGTCCAGAGTGAGATGAATGTATAAATAGGGTAGCTCTCCACAGGAAATAGATGCTTTCCTTCTCCCTGAGGGCATTATGGATTTGCCATGATTTATTTTTAGCATTTTAACCTTCGCCAATGTCACCTGCTAAGGCACCACCAATTCACCTATCCTTATTTTGGCCATTGGTTATAAAACTGTTCACTTTTGAAGCTCATTATAAATTTACTGCCTACCAAATAAGGTTACATAAAAATAAGAAAGTGATTTATTTTTCCCAAAGGAAAGTCTTGTGCAACAAGAAGGAGTAAAAGATAATAAGACAAAAAAAGGACAGACAATAAGCAATAGTGCAACACGATGACGAGAACTTTAGATATGTTGACTTAATCACTTGTAGACTAAACCATGTCTAATAACTGCATCGGTACCATCTTGTTCATTAAAGCCAATTCTATAATGTTTTATTTTATGACTTTATGATATTCTGATGCCACAAACATTAACTCAAAATGTGCTGTTTACAGCTTACCTTTCATAATGGGACTTTATGAACAGAGGAGTGACTTGTAGGTTTTTAAAAGTTAACAGTTTTAACATATACCATTTAACTCTTGTCAGATTTTTTTTCCTTTGTATGGGGTTTTTAACATGTTCAAAACTAACAGCAATCATAATGGATAACAAGAGCAATGCTGTTTAAAAAACCACAGATAGTTCCCCCAGAACATTTAGGTGGATGTGCTTTAGCATTTTTAGTCTAAGACCCGCTTTGTATATTTTTGTAGATGGGTCAATTCACTGCACACCCCCTGCACCACACTCTCCTTTTACAGGTAACTCATGAAAAGGCGCTGCATGACCATGAATTGTTTGTAATGTAAAGTAAAGTAACATATGAACACCACACAGCACAGCACACAGCCTGAAGGGTGTGAGATTCCTTCTCGGCATTTAACCCATTCACCAAATGAGCAGCCAGTGACGCAGTGCCCGGGGAGCAGCGTGTGGGGATGCTACCTTACTCAAGCGTACCTCAGTGGGGCCACTGGCAGCCCTGGGATTCAAACCCACAACCCTCTGATCACAGGGGGAACTCCCTAACCACCAGGCCAACAACTGCCCCCAAAACACGAAAGGGGATTGAACCTAAACTAAAAAACAGCGATTTAGATATATAGAGATTTAGCTTCTGAAAATATTTTGTAGCTTCCTTAGTCATGCCTCCACATTTCAGAACCACTTCTGTGAAGATAATTTGCCATCGTTTTTCAACCTAATTTCTACCTGCCACATCTGTGGCGCACTGTTGCTTGCAGTGGACAATAATTCACATGCTTGTCTGAGAAACAGAAACCTGTGCTTCAGCAGCTGCCTGCTGGCTTCTATTACAAGTGTGTTTGAGGGCAACAGGTTTTCTTATCTGTCTGTTAGAGATGAACATACAGAGAGAGAATTCCTTTAAAAAGGTTCTGTAGTGAACTGAAGGTGGCTCTTCTATGGTGTCTCTAGCAACAACCTAGATCTTACACCTTCATATTAAAGAGTTAAGGTTTATTTTGATGAAAGCAATATCCTGTGTAAACACTAGGTACAAAATCTGTGATCCTTGGAAATAATGCCAGTCCCCACACATTTTATCCAGTTCCTGTGATGCCAGCACTCAAAGCCTTGTAAATCTCCAAACCACGTCTGAAATTCACATTCAAAATACATTTATATGTACCAACTTGTTCATCCAAGCCAGCCATGTACTGTCCATGTTTACAGCACATTTGTACTGTTATTTTTCCATGAGTGTCTCTGCTACAGATTCTAAGCTGCTGTCCTCATCAGCCAGGCTGCTTCAGTTGTCATTGCGCAGTTCTTTCCCGAAGGTTTCCAACCATCTGCCACTGCTGTGCATGACTGCCTGGTGACCTATAGCCAATGATGAAAATAGCCACGGTGCAGCGGGCAGCTGGGTTCCAACAGCATACCATCTACTGATGCTGCTGCATCCTTCAGCCTTTTAGATCATGAGGGTTTGAGATTTGGATTTGCTTGGGAGACAGCCAAGTCTACATGTTTTCGTTTCAAATAAGACTTGCATTAGGTTCTGTCTGATACATTGACTGGCAAATACAGGTGTCCAGTACTAAGGTTCCTTGAAATATTTCAGGATTTATTTAAAAGCCCTTATTTCTTATGGCAAAGGCTAGTAAGAAGCCGAGGCACGTCCTACTGTGCCTAAAGCCCTAACTCTGTTGCCTAGAACACATTCAGTTAAAATAGGCATTTAACTTTATCTTTAGGTTCTAAAGTTTGGTAGTGCTTCTCGTTTTGAAACATTTGAGCTCCAGCTGATTTGAATTCACTTCTCAGCAGTGCTACTAAATGTATAATTTTGTGTGGAATCTGAACTATTGGAGAAACAAATAAAAGAAATATATTCTTCATAAAATTAATTGACTTTCAAAACTCAGTTTTTTCAGTAAATTTTTTGTAGGAATTACATTTTTAATTTAGTTCTATGGTATATAATTTGTGCAATTCACAGTTGATATCTACCAGTAAAGCAGTGCTTAGCTGTAGTAAAACAGCTGTAGTATATTATTACAATATTAATCTCTGTATATCGATTACAAAAATGTTTAGATTTTAAATTCCAAAATCACAAGGTACAACTGTGTGTGTTTGTTGGTCCTTATGTCTATGTACCCACATTTGTGTTACAGTGAATGCAAGCATGTGTAATGTATTTGTGTGTGTGTGTGTGTCTGTGTTTGTCCACTCATGTGACTAAATTAACATGAAAGCATGCATGTATAATGTTTGCATGTGTGTGTGTGATCTCAGATGAAGCCATGCAGCTATATAAGCTAAACGGAGGCTTTTGTAAGTGCTTATAAATCTCATAATTTACTAGAGGTGAGATTTAAAGATGAAATACATTCAGCTATAGTTGTGTAATTGGTAACTTGAAAAATGTCTTGCTGCAAGTAGCCTGTCCTTTTGGGTGGGTTGTGGATCTGTAAAAAGAAAACAACATCCAGGTTGAATTTATATTAACGCTGAGTTCAAGAAATTACATGATTTTTAGCTTATGATGTTCAGAGCAGCTGTATTTGGAGTATTGGTTTATTAGCGTATCAACAATTTGCCATCTGAAGCGGAACATAGACCGAGAGTTTATTCCTGCCATACTGTTAAAAGTAAATTTGCTTTGTTCAAAGTCTGTAAGTTGATAAAGGGCTGATGTTTGCACATATTCCTGAGTAGAGGTTCTCAAGGTTCTTAAGTCTGGTCTGCAATGGCACACGCTTTGGTCATAATTGTGTGGGGCCTGCCTGGTGATAGTTTTTAACATTTAGGTGATCAGTTATGTATTTTTGACATTTATGGCCACAAGACAGCCCTTATAAAGTAATAGGGTTGTCTCTACATTATTTTCATGATTGAGTAGGGGCATATTTGTTTGTTTTAAACCCCAGCAGAAAATATTTATGCCACATTTTACTTATTGCAGTTACAGGTTGATGGAAAGAGAAATTCAAGTTTGTTTGGCTCTGGATTTGATTGCCGAAGACAGGGTTATGGGGGCTAAGAATGAAGTGGATACAGCTAACCAGCTAAATCATAACCTGAAGGATGAACTGGTATCAAACACTGTTTACTTCATTAAGCCGGAAAAAGAACTTCAAAGTCAAAAGTCAAATATACAAGTATACAGAAAGACGAAATAGCAAGGTTCGTGTTCCAGATTGTACACATAATGCAATAGACATAAGTTGTTGAGCCACATACAGAACAGTGCTAATGGAGTGCCAAATAAGAGTAAGTGGGCAATATACCAGTAAAGTTAACACAGGAAATACTGAATGATGTTTGATTTGAACAAAACTGTCCAGAATATGTGGACAGATCTGTACAATGTACTTGAGAATCTGTACTTGAGAATTGTGCAAACCGCATTATCAAGTATTAATAGTATGTTTATGTGAACAGTACAGTAGCCAAGATATTAAATTAAATGTCAAAAAATTTTTAATGTCAAAAACATTAAATAAATCAATAACATTTTGTTTAGGATGTGTTGTCAAGTCAGTGGCCCCAAAACCCGGGCCCCGGTCCGGACCCGGGCCGTGGGTCATGTGGTACCAATCCGCGGGTTGCACAGAAGAAAAAAAACAACACAGTATTTCCATTTTATCGAAACGATGTTTTATTTTGAAAAATTACCAGATATCCTTGACAAAATAAAGGTTGAGGGCCACTGATCTATGTATCAACAATCACCACTGCCCAACCACCCTGGCCCACAGTAAATTTCACCATGTATGATAGCCACAATATCTGATGTCTTTTTGTAGTGCTGTAAGAATGACCTGAGAGCCCAATTTTGGACAAAATTCCAACTGTGACCTGCACATTTGTGTTTTAATAAAGGTAGTGAATACAATGGAGTGATTATGACCGTCTTACTAGAGAATTACCTTTTCTTCAAAGAGGAGAAAATGATTGAGTGATACACATCATACAAAGACTGATGTTAAATATTTTCAGTTGTCCTTTAAATAAACACCGGGGAAGTGACAAAAATTACTGTATCACATGTCTGCTTTAAGGAGCAAATATTATACAGTGGTGCTATTGTATTTCAGTTGGGAACATTTCCTTTAAGCCTAGGAGCTTTTCTTAGACCCTGGAGGTAAAGAAGGAAATCCACACCTCCGCCTCAGAGCCACACCGTGGCAGTGCAATGATAGTGACGTGTTTGACATGTTTCTTCCAGTCAAATTCCTTGTGGTTTAATTAGCACCATGTTGTCTATGCAGAGTAAAGATGCAGCTGATGCTTTTACTCACACAAACAAACACACACACACACACACACATACACAAACACATCTAGCTTCAACTTAAGCTGACAGGTGTTCTTCACACAGGTGGGAAAGTAGATGAAGCACATTCTGTCAGATTTTACTCCAGAGACTAGAGCTAGTAATAATTAATGACACATGCTGAATCCCTCTCTGAGATTCTGCATAAAATTATAGAGCAAAGCCCCTCTGTGGGCTGTAGTTTTGACAGATCAGGTGATATTTTCATGAGCACAAGATATCAAAGTGGGCTCCCAATTGGCATGACTGTGTAAGCAATGGCTCTATCCCTGGGGAACTACGCATGAAGCACAGATGTCTGTTTGCTGGCCTTGCAGGATCAGCAGTGTTCTCCTCCAAGGTTGTTGAGCTGTCCAGTAACATTCTGGTAATGACACACAAGGTGTGGTGGCTTGTGACTTGGAGAAAGCACATGCTAACCCTCATTCTCACAATGGTGGGAGCATTGTGTGCATGACTTGGGGAAGATAGTTTGTGGAACTGGCCATAATGAAACTGGCTTTGATTAGTTTAAATAAAATAAAACCAAGGGATGGCCATTTTTAAAGGAGTACTCATTTTGTAAACGAATCTCTACTGGCCACATAAGGAAGAACTCAAAGCTTCAAAAAGATGCAAATAAGCATAATCTGAAGCAAATTAGTTTCTTGTTCTTAAACTATATTTGAAAAATGTGTGAAATTTACCAGTGGTAGTCATCTGTTTACTACAAATGAGGCAAACAGAGATTAGGTCGGAAAAGTGAAACACTGTACTTGTAGTCCGTGTTAAACTTAAGTTGTATGCAGAAATTTAAACACCCCATTCAAATGTCATGTTTCATGATTTTAGTCTTCTTCTCATAGAGAGGGAATTATTCCATTCAGTCAAAACATCATTTGCTTGTGAAACATATTCGCTTTA
>JBBMFX010000016.1:3399448-3421681 GCA_037832545.1 Rhabdalestes septentrionalis | reverse complement strand
GTAAAGGGACGAACTAAACCTAATACTCAGGGGACTTGGAACGGGACGGCCGGACCGAGGATGGGCTGGTCGTCACAGAGCCCCCCCTCTAGGCATAGTCACCTCCTGCTGACCACCACCAGTACATCGCCCTTTTGAAATGGGTTTAGACGCCGGCCGAGCAGGTCGACCCCGGGGACGAGGAGCTGGGCGGTAGGGATGCGCAGAGTGGAAATTTGCTTTTAGTTCTTGGCTTAGCACGTCGCGCGCCGACACCCACCTCCTCTCCTCAGGACCGTACCCCTCCCAATCAACCAGATACTACAGTCCATGTGCGTGCCGTCGGGAGTCGAGTAACCGACGCACACGATGGGCCAGAGCACCCTCCACGTCGATAGCCTCGGGGGACGTGACGAGCACCCCATCCTCGTTCAGCGGACCAGGATGGACGGGTTTAAGGAGGGAGACATGGAACACGGGGTGAATTCGAAGATAGGAAGGTAGCTGTAATTTAAAAGACACAGGGTTAATTTTTGACAAAACCAAAAAGGGACCTGCAAACCGGGGATTCAACTTAGCACACGAGGAAGGAAGATGAAGATCCTTGGTCGATAACCAAACCCGATCTCCTACCTTGATGTCTGGCGCCTCTCTCTGCCGGCGATCGGCGCGTTCTGCGAACTTGCGAACTGCTCCCCGGATGTTCGTGTGTGCGTCCTCCCACACCCGCTCTGCCCTACAGAACCAGGCACTTCATGGCTAAATGATTGCACATAAAATTGTAACGATTTTCACACAATATCCTTTAGAGTATAAAGTCACAGTCTTCGTTGAACATCTTGTAAATGGAGAGCTTGACTGCCTGGATTCACGAAATGAGGCAGATGAGTTTTACGGTAAGTGTAGATGTTGAGAGTGAAGTGGTGGGATAAAAAGCAGGGAAGATTTTTGCAGGTGTCCGATCCAGAAGTGGTCAAGCTGTACAATGAAGTGATAGGAGGAGCTGACCTGCTTAATCAACTCAGTCTGAACCACACAGAAATTCGGTTAAGAGAGTAGACCCTGAGAATGATCACATTCCTTTGATCTGGCTGGTCAATGGACGATGTGAATTCTGGTCATCAGTTGCCTTGAGTACAGGTTTGATGCCAGAATAACTGCTTCAATGTTGGTTCAATGCAACTTCAATAGATAAGATAAAAAAAATCTGACACTTGTACAAAACACTACATGGTGCTAGAAATAGTGGATTGTTTTGTTTTTTTCTTTTTTTACCATCTTTTTACCTTTTACCTTTTACCTTTTGCCTTTATTCTGATTTGCCTTTTTTGTAATGTTCCAAAATTCTACACTTTCCAAAGTTAAGTAAACAAAAAAGGCCAGATTTTCAGACCCCACTGTTTTTATGCAGTCCCTGTTCCACCACCTTGTCACGAATTCAATGCAGTCTCACTCTGGGCCCCTGCCTGGGTAACACTGATTTATGGAGTCCCTCTTGAGGACTGTGGAATTGCACCTATGAGATGAATCAAAATGCACGCCTAATGCTTTCCTGTGTGATCTGGTGGGATGTGAAAGTCCTACATCGCTGCCACGACTTCCTCTCCCAATCTCAGCATTGGCACTGAAATGATGGTTGAGCTGCCATCAAATGAAACTTCACCAGTAATAGCACCCATAGAAATTACTAGTAGCCTTTAATTTTTCCGCTGCTGTGTCGAAAACTTTCCTTAAATATGCATCATTAGTATGTCTTTCTCAGCACAAATGCGCACACACATGACATTGTGTGCATATTACCGATCCAATGTTTTTGTTTTGAGTTCACAAGATATAATTGAGCAATAATTTCGATCTGTGATCGTGGAGAGTGAGGAATAAAATTCAGTTAACACCAATGTAGCATTTAACACAAAAGTATTTAAGATATCTAGGTCTGAGTTCTGAGATGAGTTGTGGAATGCAGAAATCCAAAAGATTTAAATGATCAAAAGTTGTACAGAGTACTTTTTGGGCAGCTGTTTCAAAAAGTACGGAACTTGCATGGCAAGTTGGCCTCTAGGAGCCGCGTGACCTCATTATGATTCATTTGTGGAGTAGCAGCATCTAGTGAATAACATTAGCTTCACTAGCTAATATCTTGTGACGTAAAGTTCAAACGTCACAAAACATGCAGCATCACTTCTATATTCTTCAGTAGCACACCCTATTTTGTGACATTTCATCCACATGGGGTGCTGCAACTGACATTTCAATATCTTAAGAACCTCTTTTGTCTGAAGTGGTTAAAACATTGGTTAATCTCTCTTGCTTTTTAGGTCAGTTCACACATTGTTATTGGACCATATTGAGGTGTTTGTTTATCAAATAACACATTTTCCAAAGTTCCGTATCTTATTATGGCACTCAAACACTGGTGGGCTGAGTTTTAGGTTGGTTGCAGTTTCAAAAATACCAAAGCCTAGTACCACAATCAGGCTCAAATGCAAGGACAAACAAACCAGCCAGTGACACTGCATTTAGGGAAGGCTAGGTGGTGAAACCCTAAGAAAAATATAATGATTTCAAATCTGCTTGCAATCTATTCACCACAGAGAGACCAGCTTTAAATGAGACCATTTGTGTCACAGAAGTAGCTCTAGATCAGGGGTCACCAACCGTTCTGAAACTGAGGGCTACTTCACGGGTACTGAGACATACAAAGGGCTACCAGCTTCATATACTAGTACAGAGTTTACCTAAACTTCATGTATAATAAACATGTTTTAAATGCTTTCTTTTAGATATTGTCGTTTTCAAATAGATATAAATGCAAATGCGATTAAAGAAGAAAAGCAACAGGATATAGTTACATTTTAGACGTTGTTCAATGGTGAGTTGTGCTATATTTTGGACCGGTCCGCGGGCTACTCATGTGGTTTTTGGGGGCACCATTTTGGGAACCCCTGCTCTACATAAAGCCATCTGAAAGGTGCATCCATGTTTTCAAATTTGAACGTGGAGTTGGCTTGAACAACAAACAAGCGACTCTGAAGTGCTTTCAAACGATTTGTGAATGTAACATAGGAGAGTGCTCAGTGCACACATTATTCTATATCAAATTATATAAAAGTCATGCTGTATATTGAATGATCTTCGACTGTTATGTTAAGTGCCTTTTAAGTGTCCTTTGGTCCCAAAATCCAACCAGATTTCAGGTCCTAGACTGTTTGTTTTGTTTTGTGTTGGTTTATTACTTTTTCTTTACTTCAGTATTTAGAATTAAGGTTATTATTTCACCACTCTCAGAACCCAACCTCCTTCCTCCAAAATGACTACTTTCAGGAAAAGAAACAATCTTACCTTTTCTTAAGTTAACATTTATCACTGGCTTAACTTGCTCATATTCTATATGAAATGTTCACACATTATAAAGTGCAGTTGTTTTAAAAAGAAATAACTGTGTGCTTCTTTTTACTGGTTGTATTTTCATGTGTGCTTTATTCAGTCCATTGGTTCTACATGTGAACATCTATGTAAATCAAGGGGTTGGTCATACTTATGTAATACTCAAGCTTTCAGATCTGCCACATCCCACAAACCACGTTTTCAGATCTGTCCTGGCTTTCATATTTTCGTCATTATACACTGCAGGTCTGCACAAAGCTCTTTAAATGAATAGCACTGAAGTGACTGCTGTAATGTGACACTTTGACACACCCCAGACAGTTGTGTAAAGTGGGAAAAGGGACAGTGTTATTGTATATTGGTGCAAATTGTTGTGGGTTTGTGTTGAAATTCATTACCTTCCCATAAGGTACTGCATATTAACATGATTCCACAACAATGTGTAGGCCAGATCTATTCATTTGTTCCATAACAGACATGTTCCATCTCTTCTGCATTTTGAGCTTACAGCTGGGGCTCATGAATGTTGCATCATATTAACCTTGGTTGTAAAAATGTATGAGGTATTTATGTTTTAAGCATCTTAAAGATGACTTCTCTGTTTAGGCACTCAATTCTGATTGTGACATCAGACCTCATTGCTAATGTGATGTGCAATTTTGCATAATGAAGTTCCATCAGATTTCCATTTGATGGAAACTTTAACATCAGGCAGGCCCTACCCAGCCCTAGTTTAAACATAAATGGTTATGCTTTGGGATCATTAACTTAGAATGGATGAGTGTTGCATGGCCCATTTGCCCCTTCACCTCATCACAGCCAACAACCTTCTTCAAACCCCAGGAGGCTGATGGTGATGCAGCATCAAATATATGGACAGAAACTGCAGAATGGTAATGTGCTGCTAGTCGAATGTAGAGTTTGCTTTCCTCTCTCCGTTCACATGCTTGTGTACACAATGCAATCTCTGCCTCTGATTGGCTGCTGCTGACACATGTTCCATTACATAAAAAGAGCGGTACCGTTTTCTGCATCTAAACACAAAACCACATCAAAAGGAGAGACATTGCAGCAGGTGTAGAGGTAGCTCAGTGGTAAGGATACTTACATCTAAGCCAAGAGGTCATGGGTTCGAATCCTAACTTCAGCATACCACCACTGAGTTTCCGAGCAAGATCCTTAACCCCAAGTTGCTCCAGAGAGACTGTCGCTTTGAATAAAAGCTGTAAAGGTAAATGGATTCGGAGAAGACAGATACACATCACATGTGTGGATATACTTCCCTCTAGACACAGAAACCTGTGAGTCAGTGTTAATGTACAGTAACAGTTTTGGCGTTCTGCATGGCATCTGAAAAGACATCCACTGGCTAACGTGGCCAGAGGACACTGAGTGGCTGTGCGGCTTAAATTTACCAGAAAAAAGTATCAGCCTTTGTTTTGTTTTGTTTTGTTTGTTATATTGACTGTTAATGTTAAAGAGAAGTTTAATAAAAGTTGCTCAACGTTGTTCTGTTTGAAGTCATCAAACGACTGGTCGACTCGACATTGAATTTGTTGGTGGATAATTCGACATGAAAAAATGTTCATGCCCTTGTGTCTGTGTGTGTGTGAATATATATACACATATAATTATATATATATACACATATATATACACAGTAATTCATGCAACAGAGTCATAAATAATGGGTTTGTACATTTTAACTTGAACACTAATGTAGTGAATGCAATGAAATCAAATATAAAACCAAAAATATTGGCCACAGCCATTTAGCTACTTTATTATGTTTATTATGTTTATTAAAAAGAAAGAAAGAGTCCAGAACGTGGTTGCTGAAAACGTTATAGCCTCCTGGACAATAGCAGAGACATTGAGCTTTGAAACTGTGGCTCCTTCATGGATCGTTTGTCCAGTACACTCCTCAGATTCTCGACTGGATTGAGACCTGGGGAATTCAGTTCCCAAGGCAACACCTTGAACTCTTTGTCATAAAACACTTCCTGAACAGTTTTTGCAGTGTGCTTGTGTGCATTATACTACAGAAAGAGACCACTGCGATTAAAAATGATTTTTTTTTAATGATTTTTTTTTCCAGAGCATTACACTACCTACTCTGGCTTACTGTCTTCCCATTATGCATTCTAGAGCCATCTCTTCCCCAGGTAAGCATAAACAAGCTCCTGGCCATTAATAACATGTAAAAGAAAACATGATTCATCTTACCAGGCCACCATCTTTCATTACTCCGTGGTCCAGCTCTGAAAACCACATGGCCGTTGCAGGCAATAGACAGAGGTCACCTCTGACCAGTCTGTGGCTACACACTTGTTTAGGCACTGGTGCTACAGTAGTGTGGAGAAGGGGACGTAGTTGAGCATCACCAACAAATTTGAGAACCAGTCATGGATTGATTATGCCCTGATGAACCTCTCGTACTGATGTATCTCTCGTGCAGGAGTGGGCCTACATGAATTTTAAATTTCATGTTTAAAAACCCATTTGGTTAAATGACGGAAAAATAAAAAGGCTCATGGTGCCTATTCCCAGGGTTACAAGTAACTTGCCGTCTAGCTCCATGCGCCTCAGTGAGCTTTGATCACGCATGATTCTGTTGCCGGTTCACCGGTTATCCTTCCTCCGACAACTTTCCATCGTAACCTATTACTGCGTACCAGAAACACTTCAAAAGACCTTCCATTCTGACACAACTGTCTAAGCAACATACTGTAACCCTGATTACTTCCTACCTAATGTACCCAACCCTGCCTTGACAAGTAGAGTCAAGAAAATCAATGTTATTGATTTCACCTCTCAGTGGTTTTAATGTTGTGGTTGTTTGGTGTGTATCTATTTTGTCTGTTTGTTTTTTGCCCTTTAAGCAATCACACTCTGCTCACACACATATATCACTGAAAAGCTGGAGTTTAACTGTAATATCTATATGTGCTGATTCCCTTGGTCCTTGAGAAGAATTGCCTATGTACTGTGCACAACGCTGAAATGACATAAAAAATCTAATTGGTTTGACTTGAATTTTGATTTCATATTTAAATGACTATAAAATGATTTATAACAACAAAGTGTTTTCCTCTTCACCCCCATTAGCTTTTTATGTAAAATCTGCTTAAGGTTTTCTTATTTTCTTTTTTTTCCCCCTTTTTTTAATAAGTAGATATGCATGTAAAAATTATTACATCTGATTTGCATATATTTTTTGCAGGACTTAAATTAAAAAAAATATTGGATTGGAAATATATATGATTGCTTAAAAAAATACTCCTGCAGTTCAAGTGAGACATCACACAATAGCTTTTTTATTGGACCCCATATATATAAGTTCAAGTTTATTTATATAGCACCGTACAAAGAAAGTCATTCAATGTGCTTTACAGAAATGGTAAATAAAATAAGGATAAATAAAAATTAGAATAAACTAAGACTAGATAATGAAAGGGATAAAAGAAGTGAAATAATACTTAAAATACATTAAAAAGTGCAGTAAATGTGCAGATATCTTTATTTATGCAGTTTTACATCCATCCTTCTGCACAATAACAAAAAGTATATGCTTCAACCCTAGCAAAAGCAAGTAAACAAGCAAATCATATTGTCATATTTTTAAATGAATCATGGGGTTATTATTTCTTGCACTGAGGCAAAATAAGATCCCAGTTAAGCCACTGTCACCATGGTCATGTAACAATGTAAATACTAACACAGGGTTGAGTTGCTAGCTTTGCTGCCTAGTACAATCACAAGATATTCTGCACGAACACTCTAGAAGAATGATGATTTGCTCATCATATGATATAGAAAAAATACATAGAAAAAACCCCACGATGCTTCAGATCTGTCCAGCTGCTCCTTTTCATGCATTGCTCAGACACACACTGAAAATGTATTTCTCTCTTGGGAATTCTGCCTCAAAATAGGACAACAAATTGATCGGCACTGGCTAAAGGATTGTTTTACTCTACTTATGTTCTACTGATTGAGCAGCGGTTTTAAAATCAGAAGCTCTTTTGCCCCTGATCATTTCATTGAGTTGGTCGTCGCATATTTTTCTCACTGGCTGTAACAGCCGCCTTAGGGGAAGCTTTATTCATGCGTTCACGAGCTCATGAAAAAGACAGTCTTCCCCATCCACGTTACATAAGAGTGCTACAATGTCAATGAAAACATGCAGTGTAAAAGAGGATGCGTGCGGCCCTTGGAACATCGTTTAGTCTTGTGGTGAGAGCTGCAATGGTGAGGATGGTACATTATAAGCATTCTACAGCATTTGTAGCCTATTATCTGGTGGTATCCTAGTGGGTAGGATGCTTGCCTTTGGACCAAGAGGGCATGGGTTCAAATTTTACCTTCAGCGTTCCATCACTGGGTTCCTGGGCAAGCCTATTGACCCCTAAATGACCTTACAAAAGTATTCACCCTCTTAATCCCTTAGAACCTAGTATTTAATACACAGAACACAGCGACCACTATGCAGATGCAAGCAACCTATTTATTGTACGTCAAATCAACGTTGGGATGACGTTGCTATTTCAACGTTGATTAGATTAGCAAAATCTAAACAAAATCCAACGGTTATCCAACACTGACACCTGACGCACATTGACATTGATTCAACGCTGACTCCACGTTAAAATGCCAGCTGGGATTGTACTCGTAGCTTCAGCTCATTCAGTTTAAATATAGTTGAATATGGTCCTCTCTGGGAACTTCGGGAATTATTGCTTGTTTCTACTTGTGTGCATGTTTGTGAGAAAAAAAAAACTATCTCAAGACCCGTGTCCCCCTCTCTGAAAAATTCCTTCAAAAGGTAAAACATTACAGAGACATTTCCTGACTTTTCCTGAAATGTGATTCCATCCCCTCCCCCCCACACACACACACACACTTTGGTCAGATTATATTGTATATTGTATTAAATTGATTAAACTGAATTTATAACTTGGCATCCCTATCTCAGAACCCCCCCACTTTTGGAAAGCTTGATCCGCCCCTGATCTATATTCCATTCGTTATTAGATTTCTCTCTATATATAAAATGCATTAATTAAATAATTGTTTCATCTGTGTATCTAGCTATCTGTCTTTTTATTTATTAATGCTGACAGTCCAACTTTTCAGGGGGTCCAGGTGAAAGGTAGGAATTGCTGACCACCATGGCGAGGAGAGGACAGGAGAAGAGAAGAGAGGTCTGGGTCGCGTGGAGGGGGGCTGGTGTTGGGTGGGGGGTCTCAGATGGAGGCAACCCTTCATCACGAGCCGAAGAGCAGGAGCATGCATGTATTCAGCATGTGATCCACTATTCCTGCCCATTCACTGCCTCCTCCTCCAGCTGCTCAATGGGCGGTGTGCGCGCGAGGAGGCTGAGGCTGCGCGAGCACGGCGATCCACGAACGCCTTCCCGTTCCGCTTCACGCGCTCCTCCGCGCGCTCCAAACGCTGTTGGACGGTGCTCCGCGCGGGGGTCTTCGTGCAAATGAGGGGACTCCTACGTGGCGCAATGAGGGATGTACCGTCAGCCCACCTCTGGCCGTGTGGGTCCGCTCGTTTCCTCGCCCGGCGACGTTAGAGCTCACGAGAGCCTGGAATTAAAACCAAACCAAAACAAAGGAACTTACCCAACAGCCGAGGAGCCCTGAACATCAGGAGGGGGTCTTTTATTTTTCGACGAGATCTAGTCAAGGTACGTGTACAGGAAAACACACACACACGCAGACACACATGAACACACACGGCCGTTATACTGGGTTCTCTATAGGAAATTTCTCCATTGTCAACATCTGGATTTTTTTTGTTGTTAGTTTTTTTCTGATTCAGGTGAGATATTTGTCAACCTGATCTGGAAAAAAGCGAGTCTGAAGTTGGTTGGTTTCTTCTTCCATTTCCAATTTTGCCGCTCCAATTTTGCCAATCCACCTTAAATGGTGCAGCCGTTTCATTCTGGAGCCTGAGGCACCATTTAAGGTGGAGCGTCAAAATTGAAAAGGGAAGAAGAAACCAACATCAGCTTTACAGCTGGAGGCTTGGGGTCAAGTTAAATAGGATTTATGAGATGTTTTCAGGATCGCAGCGGGAGCTCCATCTTCTGATGACCCTCACTTGACTAGAATGGCTACGTGCAAAAGCTGGCAGCAAGGATGTTTGCTGAACCTCATTTGAGGCTGTGAAGCAGTCTTGTTGTGCGGATATAGTTATTTCCATTTCTACATTTCATTAAAAAAAATTCTACATTTCATCGAAAAGCTACTACAGCACCACAGGGGAAGAATACAGGGAGAACAGGTCAAGGCTTTTGTACCACAAGATAAATCAGTTTTGCTCAGGTTTAATGACTTAACTGTGCCTTTTATTTTTACAGCCATCATCAGCCTGACAGCGAGTACCCATATAACAGAACTCCCAGTGTAAACAGATGCAGTGCTATTTAGAACAAAGAAATTCCACAAAATCCAACCAGGGGCTGTCACAGTTTATCCTTAAATCTCTAAACTTCTCATTATATGCTTTTTTCATGAACCATTTTGGTTGGGAGAGTGGGATGGACCTTTAAGAACCTCTACATGATGCTCCTAAGCCAAGGGATTTTGAGAAACCTTTATTTCTAAGAGTGAATGACCATGGCACACAAGGGCAGTGCAGTGGCTCAGCACCTTACAAAAGCAAGAGAGCACAACAAACACAGCTCTCACTGTTCTCGGGTCATTATGATATCAGAATCTTCATACCCTTGAATTGCAAGGTGTCTAGACATTTGTTAACCCAAATCCTATTAACTACTCAAAAGACTTGAAACGGAACTCGTAAGCTTAGAATTGTTATAGTTGATCGAGTGAGCCAGTCACCTGTACAAATGGCTTCCTCATTTGGGCACTGTAAAGGTATCTAAATGTAAATTTCGCCAACTTAGTCATGAACGGAGGGTTGAGGGTATAACTGGAATCTATTACTCTGATCTAAAAGAAAATGGTTTGTTAGAATGTTGAGTCAGAGAAAATGGCAAGGATAGTCTGTGATGAGTTGGATTCTGAAGATTTGCTACGGTGAGGTAAGCATTCAGGAGCTGTGACCTCGGGAAATTTCCCATGACATTAGAAGCTTAGTGAGTTCATGGAAAGCAAGTTAACAGATGAATCTCAAACACTCCTGTAATAGACTGTACTCTCCACAAGATTTCTGAGTAGTCAAATTCTTCTCTTCCCTCATAATTGATGATTCTGATATTTTCCAAAGCCAGCTCTACCTGTCGCCCCATGAGTGATATACCTATAGTTACCTCTTCTTGAATAGTAATTGTTAGCCCACTGATACTGGTGCTAGGATCACTCACTTCTGAGTAATGGTCCCCCAGTATTGGTCCCAGGGAGATACTGGAGGATTGTAAGAACAAATCTATCAGGTTCTTTAACAAATTTAGCCCAAAACAGCTTGTTATGCTACAAAATGTAAAATGAATCATGAGACTTCAAGAGCAACCACATGGCAACATCACACTGCTATAGTCAAGTAGCATAGTGTAATGAAAAATACAGTAATTATAAAACAATAATGAATACGCACCGGCAGCATGTTTCTGTATGCATTCTATGTAGAAACTTTAGTATCATCATAGAAATCTTTTTTTAGTTGGACAGAACCTTGTTCCACGGGCCATAGTCAGTGGATTATATTTGGTTAACTACCTAATCCCAGCATTATAAAGCTCCTGTGAACAAATAAGTAATTATTATGTCCGGTCTTGGAGATCCACTTGACACCAGGTATTTCATTACCCTTCAGAGCCGCTGTCAGGTTTCTGGCTCAGATACGGCCTTTATCTTTAGCAGCTCTCTTGGCAGTTTACTTCTCTGCTTAGTTGTTCATGTAATTTGCCATTTTACAAGTTAAACATTTTGTTGCTGAGCATACTACTTGCCCCATCCATATTCATTAGATTAATTAGCTCGTTTTGCTCTCTTTGGTGCGGCGTTTCTGATGCAGTTAGGGTGGTTTAGTGGTGAACAGCCGTGTAGATAATTACACTCAAAACTCCTGCTGGAAACTGGTGTCTGAAAGGATCTACTGACATCACCTGCTGTTTTGGAGGGTCAGTGCATATTGTATTGAAATCAGTTCAACAGAGCAAAACAGCTTTAATTAAGACTCTCCAGAACAGCAAACTGTGACAATTTCACTAAAGCATAAGTCCATTTTTGCACTGATGTTACTCTATATGGCAAAGTGGTTAATATGACAGTATTTATCATGATCATTTATCATATTATGATATGACAAATTATTATGCTGAAACAATTTGATCAGTTGTTTCTAGTGTTTCTAGATATTTTTTTATGCCATTTACGTGTTTAGAGCAGTATTTGTTTTAAAATCAGCCGCAAGAACCTAAGCCCAGAACTGTCTCAAAACTCTGAACTTCTCAAAACCAAGGAAAAAAAATAAGGACTGGGTGTTGTTACAATAATTGTTATTGATAGGGATATTTTGAGCCTGTTTTGTACCTGGTCACTTCATGTGTCTTGAGTATCAAGATTGAATATGCATAAGGTTTAGCCTCATTAAATGCAAGGATAAATGCACCTAAAGACCCTTTGATGTCAGATTTAAATCCAATCAATTAAACCACTTTAGGAGGTGGCCTTATACGCTGTTGATCAACATTATATCCGTTCAAATACATTCGTCCCTCTAAGATACATTGACAACCAAAACCCCTCCCCCTACACATACACTACATTTCCCCTGGTTGTTCTGCTAATGGAAGAGCCAGCCCTTCTGACTCACTTCCCTCATCCCCCGCCACGTGTGTGAATTTCTCCTGTGAGTTTAATTTTAATTCCAAAGCACACTTTGGAAGAGCCAATTAGGTTAAATTATGTGCCGGTTAGTGCGCCTCATAATTTTTCTCCACTTTTCTCTAGTGCACATTGATCACCATAAATTTCTTTGAAAAGGAAATAAATCGCCTAAATCATTATCACATGTTGTCTTGCTTTCTTTCGCTGTGAGAGAATTTGCATTAGAGGTCCAGATTGCACTTTCAGAGCAACCCGTTTGGTGCATATTATATAGAGGCATGGATGGAGGAATCATTAGGTTCCCTGTGAAAAGATCAAGGAAATGCTCAGAAACATAATCATCGCTCAGTTAACATACATACAGAAGCACTTTGAATACTGATCTAATCCCACTGAGTTGATACTACCAGTGTGATACAGCCAGCGAAGGATATTTCAGGAGAAATTGATCATTTTCTTTTCAGCACAGGAAAAGTTAAAAGATTGGCTGGCCTTAAGGAAACCCTCCTAAAAGCAGAGTGCATGGAGGAGACCTTGGGAGTAGGCAGAATTGGCAAGAGAGCCCATCCTCCTCTGATACATTTAGGCCTCTGCCTTTATCCTGTGTTGGTTCTATGCCTTACATGGAAGATTTGAGTCAGCCCTGACATCTGCCCCTAACTTCTCTGACGAGTAATTCATATTGTGTTATTAGAAATATCAAGCGAAGGGAGAGGGATATAATACAGAACAGTTTGTGGCTTGTTGCTACACTAGTTTATATAATACATGGCCTGCAGTACATTTTAAGTGACATGGCCAGTCAGGTTTGACAGGATCTAAAATACAATGAAAGTGTCAGTGGAGGAATGACATACTTTCCTCCTGACTGGGGGAGTGTATTGGCAAACAGTGCTGGATTAAGACTTATCCTATCACAGGCCCTTTAACTCAGTAAACCATTAATTCAATTAATTAATGCATCCTTTGAAACCCAGGCTAAAGCTATACATTCTAACTGTCTTCTTAGAGGCCTAGGATTGTTATATTTTTTGCTATATATTTAGATTCCATAATAATTCAAACTGGTTATTCCAAGATGGAGGGTATTCTTTCCTCAAAGCAAGATTATATTAATACTTCAAATCATGATAAAATATTCCCCTTTCAAACGTACAAACATGAGGCTGGTATGGTTTGAAAGATACTTTAATAGGACTGGACAGATGTCATGATAATTAAATTATACTGAAAGACATTTAAACCTGAAAATCACTGTTTGAATTTAGTCACGTGAACATGACCATGTAAAAAAAGGTCAGACTTTCCACAGAGAATGTGTTTCGATTTCTGCTTTAAAGCATGCTGTAATCCACCTGAAGGGGGATAAGACATTATAAAATTCATGTTAAAAATTCTGCTTTTTACATGCTGTGGTTGGTGCTTTTACAGTGAGACGGTCCTGGGTTTGATTCAAGGTCCTTTCAGTGTGGGCTTTGTCTGTTTCTCTCATGTCTGCAGGTTTTTGAAGGCAAGTTGTTGGATGAAATGACAAATCGCCTTTAGGTGTGAATGTGTTTGTTTGTGGATCTGCCCTGCAATGGACTAAGACCTGTCCAAGGTGTTTCTCTGCTCTTGTATCCTCCAGCACAGTTCACGATAGAATGGTACTAGTAAACATGATAACTAGACTGCATTTCCGCAAGGAAAATGCAAAGTGTTCTTGCTCAAATGCAGAACACAGCATTTGCATTAGCATTATCGTCAGTATTAGCATAGCACTAGCATAGCATTAGAATTAACGTTAGCATCAGCATAGCATTAGAATTAACATAGCATTAGTGTGAGTGTGTGTCCCAATACTTTTGTGCACACAGTTTTGTATGACAGCTCGGTTCCAATACTTTTGGCCTTATTTTTCACTTTAAATGGGTCTGTCTTTGGGGGCGTGGCCTGAGGTCTCATATGAAGTTTTATAAGGTTTGGTCACAGTATGGAGCCTGAAAGTCTCTTCTACTGGAACTGCATTTATTTCAATGGGGTTAAAAATGAATGGAATTGAATGGGGAAAAAAAGTGATGAGCGAAAGGAAAGGAAAAGACGAAGCATAATAACGAGAGTGGGAATAACGGACAACAAGACGTAGTGAAAAGTTGAGAGGAGTAAGGGGGCAAAAAACGGGCGAACAATTTAAGAAACTTAAGAAGAACAATAGTGTGCTTGCTCTTCTTGACCAAGCACACTAACTACAGAATAAGAAAAGACATTTCAATGAATATAGGTTAAGGCTAAATGTTGAATTTGTTACGAATTGCAAGGGGAATGAAAAAGAATGAAATAGGGAAAAAAAAGAGCGTAAAAGGTCTCACAAACCGCCGGTTACCTGCATGTACATATGAAAGCGAGTGTCAGGTGAGCGAAAGGCTGAATTTTAAAGCCACAACAGCCATTTTTTTTGTATCCAGACATAATGAACTTGCTGGTCCAAGGGCAAAATTAATTCACAAGAAAATCGCCTTAATCCAGACTTTCTTTACTCCCTGTACTGTCAGGCTTGCGCGCCACCCATAACCCCATACCTCCTCCCAACCAGACCCAGACCTTTTCACATGCGGGCCTGCTTATTTTCACGGCCCTGCCAGGCGGTCTGACTTTAATTTTGTTGTGGAAACTCACTTCTCGCTGCAATTACAAGCAGAGTGTTGCCACTCAGGTCGCTGTCCCTGCCGAGGCCCTCTCTGCGCTCTTCTCCACACAGTGTATCAACAACCAAACAGAAGCTACTGTTTTTAATGAGCCCATAATACTGAGGCTGCTGCACTTTGATGCACCTCGAGTAGAGTGTTAGTCACTCTCTTTGTCTCTCTCTCTCTCTCTTGCACACTCACACTGACGGTGATTTTTCTGACGAGGCTGAGCTTTCGTCTAATAGACTTGTGCTTTCTGGCACCACATTTATTCTAATCAGCGCATGCAAAACCATCAGACCCCAGCGCGGACTGACACTTCAGTTTCAGAGCCATAGCTGGGGACAGGGGCTGTTCTAGCACAGTTCCAATGGCTTTTTTATGACTGTGCACACAGTACGCACAAGGCATGGCCGATTGTGTCACATATGAGAAATGAATGCTGCTTTGAGCAGGAGTTGCACTACAGAAAGGTCACAAAAAGTCACAGAATTCATTAACGAATTCTGCATATTTTCCAACACCCCTTTCCGTGACAGACATCAAACGAACCTGTCACATCCACTGCCTTGTTCAGTCACATTTTATTGGCTTCCAGCAGCGAGTATAAGCACTGAACAATGAGGATTACGTGTCGTTCCCAGTGGTTTAAAACTATTAGCCATCTAGTAGCACAGCTGTAATGGAAAATCTGCTGCAAGAAAACAATCTGTCCCTACAGTTCAAACAAAGAAATGAAATAGAGGTGAAGCAGCTGTTAGTTGTGTAATAACATGTTCTGTAGTTATGCTGTCTCTTAAACATAGGAATGCTGTTGCTTATGGCAAAGTCCAGTCGCTTATACTCTTGTTCAGTACATGTGTGCTATTTGACGTCAGCCCAAGTAGGACTGAAATGGTTGGCAACTATAAGAGGACTAATGCGTTTGTGCATTTGACGTTTTTGTCTTCCTCTCTCCTGTCCATTCAATGGCTGTCGATAACTGTCAGTAAATCAGTGAGTACTCCTAAAAAACTCTGGAGTGCATCATGTTCATCATGTTAGTTTTCCATCTAGAGGTAAAGAATATGACAACAATGTACCACAATAATGATAAAATAATATGAAGCACAAAGCCCTTTTTGAGCATGTAATTGATATGGTCAGTACTGAACCGTGCAGAGCACTCACCCACATTTTTTTTTCATTACAAACAGAGCATAGCTGTCCTGTTTAACTGGATGTAGTGCAATGCAGGTATGCAATATTTTGAATACCCAGTGCTTGCAAACCGGACCTTTTTTTTTGAAAATGCTGTCATAAGTGTTATAATGTTTTTCCGGATGGCCCTCCCTTAATGTTACAGCTGTGTTTTGTGTGTGTCCAAACCTCCACACCCCAAAACCTCTGACCTGAGATCAGGAGCATCATGGTTGGGTGAAAAGTGGGACTAAATTACCAGGGCCCCAAGGGGGGGAGGAGGCCCCCGAGGATGTTCCTGGCCACTGCTTGTGCATAGGGCCCAGAATTTGGTGCTACGCCCCTGCCTGAGATATAGTATCAGGTTCACACATACACACATGTTCTAAGTACTGAGTCAGATCATTTCGTTTTGTAATCTCATGGATGGATTCCACAAGCTTTTTTTCTCCCCCCACTCACATCTCATTTCCATACTAATAGCAGAACCACAGTACATGTGCACAAAGCTGTTTCTGTCGCGATCTTTAGGCTTTTTAGATTCTTGAAAGTGTGGATGCATGCAGTCCCCCCGGTTCGAGCAAAGCGATCTGATTTGCAAAACCAGTGCATTACTCATGGATAAGGAGTGGGTGGGTATCTAATCTAATTCTGCTCTCTTATGCAACACCCATGCAGGCTCCTTCATTTAAATTCTACTGTCAGGATTACAACTAGCATGTTGTCTAACAAGTGCACCACACGTTCGTTTTGTTTGCTTAACACGTACCCAAACCGTTGCAGTAGGTCAAACTTGGTGGTGTACGCATTGTGACTTACTTGAACCTGCAGGGGATTTTGTGGTAAGCCACATGTCTGAAGTTTTTTCAAGAAACTCAACATTTTTAAAGCTGTACAGCAAGAAAAATACTGATGTCTTATATAAAGTCAGTGCAGTTCATTATTTAAGCACTGTTTTTAAATTGACAATTCGATGTGTGCTCTTCAAAATAGCCAGTACAATGAAGTTCACCTCTGACTCACCCCATTGTTCAACGCCCAGAGTTTCAGCTGATTGATGCGTGTGTCTGGACCCTGCTGTCATTCTCTAATCTGTGTGAGGTGATGGTTCTGATCCCTCACCTTCTTCTGTGAGCTACCAGTGGAGCAAGATTTGACGTAAAGGAAAGGAAGGCTGAGATGAGTGGGAGTGCTTCAAGGGAGTTTCTAGCTGAGCTCTAAAAAATGTGATTTATTATTCCCTCTGATTTTTTAAAGTAAAGGTAATGCCAGTTTCTTCTTTGGGTATGTTTGGGTATTGGTGCAGGGTGAGGAGGGGCAAGGTATCCACAAATATGCGATGCAAATACAAAAGAAATAGTAGTACTGGGATCACTCATTGGCTCATAATTAATAATCACATCAGTAATGACCATTAAGGAGAATTGATCTGGTTTTCTTTCTTTCAAACTCCAGTTTAGACATTGCTTAGACTACACTCTCATGCATAGACACACACACACACACACACACACACACACACACACACACACACACATACAGCAGTTGGAAGCCTTGTGCGTGGTACACCCTTTGCATTCTTAATGTTAGTTTAATGTTTACACAAGTATTTTATTATCACTGTGTATGTTTCTTTAATGAGGAATTTGGTGAGGCACACACATTAGTGTTAACTGGCCTTTGGTTTTGCTGTAAATGTTTCTACTGTGCACATATTGTTGGATTGGGACATCAGGATTGATGCGATGGTGGAAAGCTATAGCACATAAAAACGATGTAGCGGTTAAATAAAATGTAGTGGTTAAAATGGCCATTATTGAAAGTTATGTCATTTGCTTCTTAACCACGTTGGCCAGTTGACATTTATTATATGCTGACAAAACTATTGCTATTTTTTTTGTCACACACTAACTGGCTGCATGCATGTTTATGTGCATGGCCTTCCATCTAACCCATAAATATTCTGCACAGTTCCTTATTATTAAGCTGGTCGACGGTAGCAAACATTGCTCTGCAAAGTGTGACAACAGTGATAGCAAGTAAATGAGGTCTTTTGTGTTTTCTGACGGGTGTATGATTTCGATCCATGTCTATAGCGCTGGTTTGGAAATGGTATGTTTGTTGTTGCCCTGCATGTCAGTCAAAGAGCTTTTTGCTGCTGAAGTAGGAAGCTCTTGGCCATGTTAAGTGACAAAATATTACAAGAATCTCGGATGGTCTGGCTTGGAAGATGATTTGGGAGTACCGATAAAAATCCTAACCACAAACCTAGGTCAGTACAATATGAAACGAGATCCATTTCCATGAGAAAACATGAAGTGTGATTGCGTGGTTGCTATGAAACTAGCATTTGGAGACCCCCAAACTGTGGTAAAAAAAAAAGAAGAAAACTGGCTTTTTTCTGATTCAAAGGCTGTCCCTTTGCCATGGGGGGGCATGAACTTGCCAGGGATATTAACACAGGGGATATTAATGGATGTTTAGATGCTGAAATCATGCCCATATTTACAAAAAACTATAAGGGGAAAATAAATTCAGCTATGAAAAAAATAATTATAGGAATAAAACCTAAGAAGATGCAATCACACAAAGGAAATTAGCCAGGCCTAGTGAGTGACAGTTGATGGTATAGTAAAGTTAGCAAATAATATATAACTTCTCATATTACTGGGAGAGAGCACAATTCTATGTGGTTTATTATTTTTTCTTCAGTTCTCTTAATAAAAAAAAGCTTTTAATGATATCCTTATGCCAAATTTTGGGCCTGGGGTTGTTTTACATGTTTTGTTTATCTATGTTTTCTTTTTTGTTGTTTTTCAACCCTAATTGCTGTTATACAGTTAAAAAAGAGCCCCTCAAAACTACAGGTTCTCCCAGTAGTTGGTGGACCATGAGTTCAAATCATGGAGGCGCTGCAACCTAAATAGATGCTAATTATCAGTGCCTTGACAGTAAATGTGTGTGCTGGTATACATTAAACCACAACTTATAACACTGATACATTTCTCAGGCTGTAATATGTAGTAAGTTATTGAAGAGGGAGTTTCAAATGTGAACTTCTTGCGAAAGCTTACTTACTTCATAGTAGAGTTTGGATCGGGCCCAAAAAATGAGACCCAACCCGACCCCAGCCCCAACCCGGCCCGACACATTAACTGTAATTATCGGCCCGAGCCCGATTTAAACCCGACCATTTTTAAAAATACGTGTGATGATTAAAAAAATCAAATGCTTGATCACGGCCCGACCCGGGCTGGGCTCGGGCCGTGTCGGGTTCGGGCAGAGAATCTAAACTTTACGTCATAGGTCCTCCAGTTTAAAATGTGAAGTTTTACATCAGCACAAGCCTTTCAGGTCATGCATGACATTGATATCAAGAAGTTTCCTTTCCCTGTGGTCCAGATTTGACTTCTTTAGTGATTAACTCATTGTTTTAAAGACTAGGACAAATATGCTCAGGACAGACAGTATGTCATATAGAGACCATACATATGTATCAAATGAAGATGGTATTTCACAATAACAATTTACTGACAGTTTAATCAACATTTAATGAACAAATAATTAAATTGGGTCTGAGCTAGGGTCGCATGATCTGAACAAAATGTTAGTACTGTTTTTACACTGCAAGTCCATATATGTATTTTTTTTTAAAGGCTTGGAATAAACAAAATGTCACTAAAATAAGCTGCAAAAATCACCTTTTTTCAAATAACTGAATACATTTAATTTAATGAATACATTTAATGAATACATTTAATTTAGTCCTTATGCAGCCTACAGTAATTAAGCCACACCCGTTCATATTATTCTAAGGCGTGTTTCAGCCCTGAAACAGAAAAGGTATAATTTACATGTATTAGTTTTAAGGGCATTCTGAGCGACAAACTGAGGTTGGAAAATGGTCATGTAAGAATTAATTAAGATGAATGATGACTTTTTGGTACATGAATCAAAAATATTGAAAACGAAATAAAAGAGGAATATAGAATATGAGCACAGTGAAATGGCATTGGTGAATCAGGGTTTTTAATGGTTAAAGACTATATTATGACTTTTGTTTGATTGTGTGAGAACCTTAATTAATCAAGACACCCAATAACACTCACTTGGCACTGTGATTGGTCACCATGTCAGAAACACTGTGATTGGTTAGATGCTCATTTGCATATTGTAGGATTGTAGAGACCAGTAGAACGATAATGATTTACTGGCAACAGCTTTGCCAGAATATATTTAAAGTGTGTGTTTGAAGTTTGAAAGAAATGTATTCTCCAGAGAAGAAAATGTTCTGCAGATTGAAAAAGATTTGCAGAATATTTTGTAGAATATTAAGTAATTTACCAGCTTAAAAATATAATTTCCACAGTAATTTCAGAACATCAGGCTGGGACTTTAATGACATTTAATTCAAATATGTATAAGTTAATATAGAGTTGGTCCACCCCTTTTCAGCTATAACAGCTCCCGCTCATCTTGGAAGACTTTTCACAAAATTTTGGAGTGTTTCTGGGCAAATTTGTGCCCATTCATTCTGTAGAGCATTTATGAAGTCAGATGACAAAATGTTTTTCCCCAAACTGGAAGCATCTTCCACAAATTTGGAAGCAAGGCATTGTCCAAAATGTCTTGTTTTGCAGAAGTACTAAGATTGCCCTTGACTGGAATTAAGAGGCCTAGCCCAAAACCTAAAAATCAGTCCCAGTAATTTTGTCACTATAGTAAATTTGTCATATTCATTGAACACTTGGGACTATGGGTTACTGTTCCAAAAGGTCTACACTTTTTGAATGAGTACTGTAACTACAGTAAATGTTAAGCTTTACAGAAATGTAAAAATATTGCAAATCTTCTTTGGCCTGAGAAACTTTGTTTCACCAGCGTAAGAAATGTGTGTCTCAGTCTTGGCAGTTTCTAATGTGCATTCGAAAACTTTTCAGACCTCTTTAATTTGTACCATAAAATGGATTAATTCATGTTTTCTATTTGTTCTACTTTTCTAAAGTGGGATGGTGCATGGGGTATTTTATAAATTTTTTAAAATAAATTATTTGAATCAATTAAAACACTGGAAACACTTGTATTTGCTTAATCATTGTGTTGTATTGTGTGTTGACTGATTATAGAAAATATGTATTTAATCAATTTTAGGTGGAGTCTTAGACAGAAACTGCCAATATGAAAAATTTCGGAAGTTGACCCACAGTTCCTATATTGGTACCCGTAACTCAAGAATAACGAATGAGTAAAGTGAAGAATTGCTTGTGCATACCCAGTTGGCACATTTCACATAAACCGAGCAGCTGGTAGAGTGATATCATATGTGTAGTGTATGGCTCCAGTAACAGATTTGTTAAAAAAATAGCAACAATAACAATACACTGGCTCTCAGATAACACATATAGAAGGTCTAAAAATGTGTAATATCATTTCAGACTGCACATTATTTGTGTAATGCTCTTAAGTTTTAAGATTTTACTGTTTTTTGGAAAAAGTATTCATATAGGTTTCATAGCAACCACTTGGCATTGTCACCCTGGTTGCGTTTCGTAGATTTAGAATTAGGCAAACTGAGCCTGGGGAATCTGATCTTATCAGCTTTATTGTGTATTTGGGTCCAGACACATTGGATGGCCAATAATACTGTACTAGGCGCCACTCATACATCTGAACACAAATGACCATCATAGTTGCAATTAGAGGTCGACCAATATGGGTCAGCCGATGGCCGATATATGCTGCCGATATTTTTTTGCCCAATAATTGAATGTTTCCCCCTCTATTGGAGGTCAAATATCACACTAATAACACAAAGATAAATACACAAAATTTCGCAACTTGCCATTTATTGAATAATGACTTAAATATAAATATAAACTTAACTAACAAAAAAAAAAACATAACAATAACAATAAAATTAAACAATAAACACAGCAGCATCAAAATATTTTAGTGCAATTCTTGAGGTAAGGAAAAATTTTAAACATGCACATTCCTTTTTGTATTGTGTTCAATTTTAATCCCACTTCCAGTCCCTGAGTCTTTCTCCTGCCACCCGTCCCTCACTGAAAGTTGTTAGTACTCCCAGTCTAAGAGCTGCAGGTTGTCGTGCAGGAAACAGAAACATTCTGCATGTTATCCTGTGAGCCGACTCCTCTTCTCGTCATAGATCATTCCAATCTCACTAAATACTCTCTCACTGGGAACAGAGGCTG
>JBBMFX010000016.1:3357985-3385304 GCA_037832545.1 Rhabdalestes septentrionalis | reverse complement strand
ACATTCCAAACAAATCCAAGATGTAACACATCACATCAAACAATCACGTGCACAACAATCCTAAACTGACCAAAAATTTGATTGTCAGAAACAAATGCATCAGGCTTTTATATCAAATGTTCTTTAATAAGTTGAGAAATTGTCATATATTACATAATACACAAAAATTGTAAACATTTAATGAATTAATAAATGTAATAGTGTTAGGGTTGTGAGATGTGGATATGCTGCACATATCTGCTGATGCCAGTACATAAAGTTTGTGTTGATCCGAAATTAGGATTAATCTACCAAATTCACATTAATCCAACATCTACTTTACTGTCTGCACTTTCAGAGCATGTTAACTTGTCAAATATCACTTTAAAATAATGGTCAAGACTAAAAAGTCTGATCATTTTAAGCACATTTCGTCCAGTACTAATATGATTTTTGTATCCCTTATACATTTTATAAGCAATTACTGCTTGTACTAGTTTCATTCCTGAGAGATTCCCATTCCTGGTACTGGGGTAACATTGAGCTACATGTTTTGATGTTTTCCTTTTCTGTAACACACAGGATCCAACTAATCAGGAGCTGTAAAAGCAGGAAAAACACTAAAACGTGCATGGAATGTGTCCTTCAGAACCATGGTGGGATCCACTAAACCTGTAGTATGTGAACATATGTCGTCTGACTTGGAATACTGACATACACAAAGTGATGTTTATAACCTGTCATTTGACTTTATATTGATGATTACAGTCTCCATTCATTGCTTTCACATTAAAAGCATAGCTGCTCAAAAAATAAAATTATATTTTGCCTTAGCCTTGAACTACTAAGTCATCGTTAGACATAAAGACTACCATAAGTAATTTTGGACTGTTCCCTCATGTTTAATTTTGGTCAATCATGATGTTTTGAGTTCCTTTTCCAAACATTGAAATAGATCAGAATATCAGAATCATGGGTCATTTCGACTTTTCTTAGAGAAGTGGTATTGCATGAATGAAGTAAGTTCCAATGTCTTGTGGCACAGGATTTCAAGATTTGTGAGTTAATTGAGCTTAATATAAATGCACCTTTTCAATGTAAACGTAATAACGTTAGACAAATAATCAGGCTTGATTGCTATCGTAAATTCTGCACGATGATATGAGCAAGCTAATGTGACCAGCCTGAGTAGTTGCTTTTGTGAATGGCATATTCAGGTAATCCAACTTGGCTCTTTGCTCTAGGGTGTGAAAAAAGACCATCTGCTCTATGTGATATGACAAAGCGGTCATCGCATTCAGAACTAAGAGAAAAAATAACTACCAGCTCTCAGAATAACTCTTCTTTTGTCAATGCTATTTCATCTCAGTCTCATTTCCCTCCACTTTCTTTTTCTTTTTTTGCCCTGTGGTGTGGTTATTAATCTGTTTCCAGCGCTGACTTGTTCTCCTATCGCAAAACACCCCACAGAATAATTCGCAGATGAATGCTTTTCTAGAACACAATGATGGAGAGAAAAAAAATACAGGCACACGCATTCATAGAGCACCATTAAACAAATAAGAACATGCAGCAGTGGGGTTAGAGCGCCTGCATGTAGTCAGCTTGGGCAAAAAATGCAAATGAAGTGCGATGAACAAAGATAACCGCAAGAAATGCATGTTCCTACTTTTAAATAAATGTTGTCTTCCTAAAAATGATGGATGAATGGAGGGAAGAATGAATTGATGGATGGCTGAATTCATAGATGAATTGATAAATGATGGATGTATGGATAGATGAATTAATGGATGAATGTTCGTAGTGAATGAGAGCCATTTGAAAAGATCTGCAGTTGGTTCTCCTGAACAAACAGTTTCAGGGTGTCCAGTCTGGTCCCAGAGACTTCCAATCCATTTCTAATTAGTTTGTTCAGTTTTCACTACACACTTCCTCAAAGAAGGTTGCACTTTCTACCACCAATTGTCTGAATATGTGTAGCATCTTGCTGCAGACATTGGAGAACCTGAGTCTACTCAGGAAGTAGATTCTGCCATTCCTGTAGACTGCCTCCACATACACATGCACTCATTGCCAACACACCCTACCAGTCACTTGAGAATTTCTTTAGGTGAAATATTTGAGTTTTCTTAACTGTCAGATGTGTACTATATTAACAAGAACAGATATAGCACTGTCCTTTGAGGACCCCTAACGCTACACACCACCTGGTTAAGCAAATGCACATACTTTGGTCAGATAGTGAGAGATCCATGTTATAATGGTGGAATCCACCTGCATGCTGTGTAGCTTCTCACCCAAAGAGAAGGGCTGCATGGTGTTAAAAAATGGGTCCTCCACAGCAGGTACATTATTGCATTGCCAACTACATAGCATCCAGTGCTTGGTCTGATGTGGGTTTGGTACTGGAAATATACAGGATGTCGGCTGGAGCACTGGAACCCCACCTTTTCTAAGGACTTTTCTAAGATGGAGAAAAGGAGACGTCCTGCTGTGTACCAGGATAGTGGTCTCTCACGCCAGCTGTGTAGCTGAATGCGAGATGCAGTCTTGTAAAATTTTTCTGGGGGTATTAATGAAATCTTGGTGAATGTTGGATGCCTCAGAGCATTTTCTACAGTGTTTTCCTGAATGAATGTTAACAGTCAAGTTATAGCTAGTTCCGCATGAAAAGGAATCTGATGACTGTTAATAATTCTGCTTCTTCCTACCTAGTGAAGGCTAAAAGCTAATGTACCTTTCCCAAAAAATAGAGGGACATTTAAATCTATTAATTAATTATAAAATCTAATTTGCAAAGTTTCCCCTCGCCTGAAATGGAGTCCATCAGCAAGGACATATTTAGCTCAGGAGTTTGCTTCTTTAGTTTTGTACCAAAGCTATGAATACAAGCCACAGAAGCTAATGACCAACCATTAGCAGTGTGCAAAATCTACTTATCTTAAACCATGTCAAACTGTAGTCACAGATAGAAGTGCTTGTGGGCTTTTTTTGGCACTGTATGCTTATCTATAGAAAGCCCATTTTTTAAGGACAACAGTGTCAAATGTGTCTTGATTTATTAATTCCTTCACTCATTAATTAATTATTAATTAATTAATTCTTTTTCATATTAGAATGTACTCCCAGCTCTCCTGTATGTACGGAAAGCTTGAACATGACTTTTTACCTTAACTTGTTTTAGGATTACCTGATTAACCAGTAAACATGCAGCAAAGCATCTGAATTACAATAGAACATATTTGTTTGCTATACACAAAATGAACAGTAAAATTCTGTTTGGATTGTGCTATATTTTTTATCTCAGTGCTACAGTAGTTTAATATATGCTACCATACTTTCAACTTTCAAGCTCCAGTGCTGCCTGCTCAGGAAGGTTTACCTGCAGCCCTGCTATGTCCAATCAATTCATGCTTTCAGTCCATACTTCTGATCTACTCCTGCAAAAACTTGGGTTGCCTGAGGAAACTTTATGCTAAATGATACTTTTCAAAACACCCTGACACAGTGAGCTGCACTGACAGCCTCGGACACGAAAAAGGCCTTCTCAGTGTATTTTAGAAAATAATGAATGAAGCATGGCAGAGTTGATCAAAAGAGAAACCTCAATGCATCTTTTCTTGCCTTGGCATCTGATGCTTTAATAGAGGAGCATAGCCTGTGTGCCTGCTGCACTGGAATATGTAGGCATGAAATATAAATACGTTCTGTGCTCTGGAAACAAATGTTTCAACATCTGTTCTCGTCAGACTATAACACCAGGGCGTTTTCTCTCTCTCTCTCTCTCTCTCTCTCTCTCTCTCTCTCCCTCTCTCTCTCTCTCTCTGTGATTCTCTCTTCCTCCTCTCTCCTTGGCTTCAAACAGTGTGATGACGTTAGATTCCCCCGTGGCGTCCTCAGGCGTTTGAGAAAAGGCTAGCGTTATGACTGAGCACCCAGAGACCTACTTCTGCTCCTGCTTCCTCCTGGCTCTCTCCAAGCTGGTTGAAGGAATATTCCAGTATTTTTCAACCTAACCTCTATCTGCCACTTTTGTGTAATAGTGTTTATGACAGTCATTGTATGGTAAAAGCCAGTGGGAAGTTGCTGAATTCCACCAATTAGTGGTTGGTTTTGAAATGCGTGTGACTATATGTTCTGAATTTGGACTTACAACTATTTGGACATTGCATGGCATTGAAGACAAGAGTTGTCAAGCGTAGACAACAGAGAATGTCTCTACTTGAAGCTTTAACCAGTCCTGTGGGTGGCTGATCTGGCAAAAATGTTCCGAAAAATTTTTTTCTGGTATCTGATAAATAGTCACTGGTTCCATGTTCAAAACATAATCTTTAAAGCTGAATACAAATTATTTTTATTAAATCTTTCACAAACTAAGCCATACTACATAGTTAAACAAGGCTGATGAATAATGAGTGAAACATAGTGGGTAGTGGGCTGGTGTTCTTTAAGATGATATCCACAATAAGCTTGGAAAAGGCTTCTGCTGTCAGGGCGCCTGCTGTCCATTCGTGGGCCTATTTCAGTTTGACAAAACCAAACTGATCAATAGACCAATTTGGTCCCCCATATGCTAATTGGTGTGCTATGCACAGCATGTGTGGCATGTGTTGAGTTATATAATGTCCTTTTATGATAAAATCGATCAATTTTCTGTACAACCCTTCTGAAGCGAAGTAGTTAAAAAACTAATCCCAATGCTGAAATAATAAATTATACACATTTGCAGCTCAATTTACAGAAATCATGATGTGTACAAGACATGAATGAATGAATGGTTTACAGATATAGATTTAAGGCAATAGATTTATAAAATATACTTTAGTTTATTTGTATTTTATTCTATTGTTTTTCTCAATTTTGCTGCTCTTAATTTTGTATTGTCCACTTTCTGCAGTACTAAGCAAATTTTCCCACTTGTGGGACTAATAAAATGTTTTATTTTACTGAATTCAGCATCTGCCCTTTGGCCTCTAAGTGTGTCAACAGGATTCATATTCTTGCAGAGAAAGGTGGAAATGACTGTCCATATTAAGTGACCAACTACATTCCTTTGACAAACATGGAGAGTGCTGTGCTCTCGTCCTTCTCCTCTGGCCTCAAGTCCAACTGACAGCAGAGGAGCATTGGGGATGAGTCAACTCTTTAACTGTTTGCATTCTTTCTTTCTTTGTTGTTCATCTCCATCAGTGGCTTCGGCTTGTTGACTTGGATGAAGGCAGGGGAGAGGCTGAAGGACAGCAGACAAATAGGATTAGAAGGGACAAATAAAAACAGATAACAACAGAACGTGAAAGAGGAAAAAAACAAAAAGCCAGAAAAAACAATAAGCATTGAGGAGGTGGTGTGTATCACTTGGCAGGTTTCAGGGTGCTGAGCCGTATGTCTGGCCTGGAAATCCTTGTTAAAACCAGTCAAGCCTATGCCAGATGCCACCTAATCACAGGCTGAAATGAATGGTTCCCAGAAAAATCAAATTTATAGTGAAGGGACTGGATGTCTGTCAAGCCTTATAAACTCAACCACCTAACGACCACCTGGAAAACCACAACACCCACCTAGTCAAACTGTAGCAAAAAACTGATCAGCTTTCATAGTGTAAACCATTCAATTACACAATTTCTCCTTTACCACCAAAGAAGACCGTCAGCCAAAAAGACATTTAAAGACATTTGTTTCTTTAGTTTTATGCTGGAGTTATGAAATTAATGAAGCTAGTAACATAATAGGAACTTGAGATAACTGAACATGACTCAACATGATTGAGATGGGTGAGCGATGATCTAGAAATACAGTGGTCATGAGCTTTAATTAGTCCTTAGCCTGCTCCAGTGCAAAACTAATAAAGCATGCTTCAGACATGAAGCGTGTTTTTCGCTTATCACATATATTTGGAATATAGAGAAAATTGTGTAAATGTAATTGTAAATATCCACACTGTTGACAGGTTATTATCCTTAAGATATTAATTGTAGCTCAATTCTATCAGCCTTACGCCTTTCTTTCTTCCCCCAGGTTAAGCAACACAAAGAAGCAGGCCGTACACACGGTTATGGGCATCTGGATGGTCTCCTTCATCCTGTCCACTCTGCCTGCTGTGGGCTGGCACGACACCACCGAGCGCTTCTATGCCCAGGACTGCCGCTTCATTGTGACGGAGATTGGCCTGGGCTTCGGTGTATGTTTCCTGCTGCTGATCAGTGGCAGTGTGGCCATGGGTGTCATCTGCATCGGCATCGCCCTCTTCCAGACCTTCTCCATCCAAACTGGACACAATGTGGATAAGAACAAGTTCAACGTGCCCACCATCGTTGTGGAAGATGCCCAGGGCAAACGCCGCTCATCCATCGATGGCTCAGAGCCCATCAAGACCTCCCTGCAGATCACCTACCTGATCAGTGGCATTGTCTTCATCTACGACTTCCTCACCGGCTTCCCCATTCTGGTGAGTCACAGGCATGGCTGCGAAAGAAGCTATTTTGGTTCAGTATTTGAAGTCCTCTATGCTGTCAGGAAAGAGGCACATTTTTGTTCACCAAGGTGCAAACAAATAAATGTCTTCTTACTGCCTGAGTAAGTAGTTTTAACCATTTTCTTTGCTGCCTATTGAATGAATGGTTGGGTAGACAGAGAAAGACATCCAGATAATGCCCTAAAGGTAACTGGCTGATTTTCAACCCTAGGCCCTGAGGCCCTCAGGATGTTGTAAGCCATAAATAATAAAAAAGGCAGTTTCCATCTAGGCCCAATAATATTAGAATAAATAATAAGAGATTACATATACATAGGACAGGACCCTATATTATTTATACATATGCAGCCTCATGTCACAATTTGACATTTATGAATGCTTTATGCCTGCCTACCTAAGCATTCATATGAAAATCATAATACAAATTATGTATGTGTTATACATTTTTAATAAATTGTGCAGGCAATAAAGTTTTGCTATATAATATTGAGCTTTATTAGACTGTTTATCCTGAAATACCAAAAATGGAAGTCCTGTTTGGATGTTAACCTGTTCTGCGTGGAAATGCCTGAGGTGCTGTGACTTCCAAAGCTGAATTTGTCCCAGGCTCCGGCCATTTAGGGAGGCTGTGAAAGCTTTCGTCAACTGTGGTGGAAGCAAGGGCTTGGTGCTTAAACTTTAACGAACGATTTCAAGTTCCATGCTTGTCAGCAGTAGAGGAGTTACTCTTAGATCTATGGTATGTTTTTTTTACTTAAAGGGACCACGGCTCCCGGGAGAGAGAGAGCTGAGACAGAGGATGAGGTTGTGAGCTTAAAGAAGTAGTCTGAAGACCACAGGATTATTCATGTCTGAACATATTGCAAAACACTCAGTAGGAAGTTGGCATAGTGTTGAAAAAAGCCCACAAGAGTGCTTTAATTACAGAAGTAAGATTCCCAGTGGATGGCAGGGATGTGTATGTGGACTTTACTTATATTAAATGAAGCTTTGCATTTAACCTCATCTAATGCCCTAAGTGGGTCAGCTGTTAGACAGATTTAAGAAAGAAAAGCAATAGAGATACCCAAAGAGCATAGAATGTAATTTTAATTTAGTGGTGTATGTGATGAGTAAAGCTGTACAATATGAAAAATATTAGTACCATGATTATTTCATTATATTAATAAATATTTGTGAAATATATGAAAAAATATCTACTGTAAAATGTATGTTTCAAAACAGATTGTTCTCTCAGTCCATTTAGATCATATAGAAACTTAGCTGAAAGCAGCCCATTTTGAGATCACATAAAATAACACATTTACGTGGGCTTTATCAACATATTTAGAACAGCTAATACCTGCATATTTAAGTTGAAATGATAGTGTTTCAGTCCAGACTGCCTTTTTAGTATGCGTAATAATGGACAGCCAGTAAGAACAAAAGTCATTTACAGATTTCGGGTTAAAACCCCTCTTCTTCCATTTTGTTTTATTTATTTTTTTCTTATTTTTCCTGTTAGTTCCTCTTTGGGTTCCAGATAAATGTCAAGAGCATTGCATGAAAATGACATTTTTAAATTGTGGACTTTCATAAAATCATTTAATGTTAAAAAAGTGTGTAAGATGAAGTCCACATTGGAGGTGGTTTCAGTATTTCACTGGACCATGTTGTTGTGCTTCAATAGGAGAATGCAGTGTTTTAGATTCTGATTTAGAATTATTCTTTTATCTACTGAATTCTTTTTGGCATTTTTCTCTCTCAGCTTAACAGAGTGTGCGCCTTTTGACTGCTTTTAGAGGCAAAAAAAATGTGCATCATTATAGGGACCAAATAGCTCCATGTGAAATATGAGCTTTCAAACCTTAATGAAAAATTATAAGCCATGAGGAGTAAACTTTGTCTTTGGATGCACCACCTCTAATCCTAGTGTATCAGTCAGTGTACTGGAAACTTTCTATATGATGTTACTCACTCACTACAATTTTAAGTCCTGCAAAGCTCTGCAAAGATGTAGTCTAAACTGTAATGAGGCACATTCTAGTACTATTAATATATTTGTACTTGGATTTTTCCCTTTGGGGCCCTAAAGAGCAGTACACTGCAGTACTACACAACACTACACAAAATCAATTGTTCATGGTGTCTATTATGCATATGAACTGCAAACTGATTACATTTTTCCTGGTGAACTAACTTCCAATGGCCTTCACAGATATGTTGGATGTAATGATCCTCTGTGCTGTTTCCACTAGGCTGTTGAACCGTAGAGTAATGAGTCCAGGCTTGAGCAGATTTATTGCATGCTTTTGCAGCAGAACTTTCCACTTCAGCACACACGGCTCCTGTCTCAATGCCATACACTCTCTAAAAAAATAATGGTTACTAAATGGTTCTTGGCTTCAATGCACATTTCTAAGAAAACAGCTTTAATTTACATAAAACCTCATGTGTAGGTCCTTTAAACTTTGTAGAAGATCTTTAAACTCAAACATCATACAAATTAAGATAAAAAATAAGATAAAGGTTCCTTAGGAGGCCGTATTTCAGCAAATTGGCAATTAATATTAGCATTTTTTTAAAGGAACCGTATAGATTTATAGAAGTTAATAGGTTCGTACTGTAAGCTTTGTCTTTTGCCCTGTTGTAAAACAAAACACCCTCTTGATTTGGTTCACAAGAAGGCAAAACCAATAGTGTAAAACAATAGTGATCGACCGATATTGATTTTTTTATTACCGATACAATACCAATTATTTGCATTTTCATGTGCCCAATAACCGATATTCAGAACCAGTATTTATTTACTATTACACTTCTGTTTTTGACACAATTATTACAATACCACTGAACTGAACAAACTGTTTTATTTATAATAATCACTCCCTCCTTGCATACAAATCAAAACTAGGGGTCTGAAAGTGCAAAAAATACTAAAAAAAAAAAAATATTCAAAAGGGTACTGTTACTACAGTCTTCAATGGTACATAAACTACATATCAGTCATTTATGTAACACATCTACTGTGTGCATTAATAGCTGTTATCTTTAATAAAGTTTACTAAATATAGGAAAGCAAGTAAGTATACTTTACCTTTGCATGCAGTTTCCCCTCAGACGTCATGCGTAATTCTCAAAACACCCACCAGATGGTGAACCCGATATTACAAAACCAATAACTGATTATTATAAAATGCTTAAATATCGGGAAAAATATCCGTAAATCGATATATCGGTTGATCTCTATAAAACAATTTGAGATGGTACATCATCCCTCCAAACACCTCTCTTGTGGCTGACCTGCCCCAACACAAAAGTATTTTATTTTATTTGTCTGGTTATGAGGCAAAATGTTTTTGGGATCATGAAAAAACAAACAAACCATGCATTAGCCGCACCCTATTATTAGATGCAGCGGTTTATGGTCCAGAATTTACGGGAGTTCATCAAAATTTAACACGCTCCTTTCTGTCTTTCTCTTTCTCTACAACCAAGGACAAGTCTCTTCCTTCTTGTCACCTTATGCCTCTAATTTATGTCTGTACTTCTGTTCATCATAGCTTTTGATTGTGGGATTTTGGTGCCAGAGCTATGAAGCTAAAGAAATTAATCACAAGTCAAAAAGTATTCCAATCATTTTTGTAAATAACAGATTAAAAAATTTAACCTTCCCCACTACAGACACATCAGACAAAACAAGGGCAAAGTTTAGGTCTGGGGAACTTTTATTATGAAGTAGTAGTGGGATTGCTTATGTAATATCAGTTACAGCTGTTTTTAGTTTGAATTAAGTGTTTGGGGTTTCTTATTAGTTGTGGGATTTAGGTTTGTGTTTCCCTGTTTAGTTGTCGGTCAACCGTCGTTCTGGACTTGTTTGTTGTTCTCCTATCTCCTTTTGTTGAGTGAGTTGAGTTTTGTTTCTTTTGTTTAAATAAAGAGAATTGAATATGGAAGTCTGTCTAAATGCCTGCCCAAGACATGACAGATTGAGTGACTTACCAAGGCGCAGCAGACTGGGCTGTGAACCCCAGGAGAATTAGGGGGTTGCCCTAGGTGAGGCAACCCGGACCTAGTCGACGGGTAAACTGATGAGGATGAGTCATCGCCAAGTTGCTGGGTAGTGGACGTTCCAAGGACGAGGAGGAGGACCCATGCTTCTAGAGTATTGGGTGGGCAGATGTGTCCAAAATTTTGGCTCAGGAGCTTGTTTTGGACCCCCATTGCCTTCAATCTGACCACGGAAGAGCTCCCGCTTTGGCACGCTGAATGGCAAGACAGGAGCCAAAATTGTTTCCGGAAGGTTTTAGCAGGTAGCAACACCCCAGTCATCACCAGTAGCAGTGCTCTAGCTTTCCCCAGAAGCGGAGCAGCAGGGGCTACTCCCAGTAAAAGTGTAGCAGAGGCAACTCCTGGTAGCAGAGCAGTGGGGGCTACTCCAAGTATGGCCGCTAACCCCAGTAGCAGGACCGCTAACCCCAATAGCAGAGTCACTAACCCCAGTAGCAGAGGAGCTGAAGCTAACCCCAGGTTAGAATAAAGTAGCTGCACCGTTGGGGAGGTTGTGTTTGTCTTTTGGCCCTGGTGGTGCACCCTTGAGAGGGGGGGTACTGTCGTATTCTGTCAGCGGATGCTAGACGCCACATAACTTTAGGTTTGGGGAACTTTTATTATAAAGTGGTGGTAGGTTTTCATGTGAAGTATCAGTTACAGCTTTGTTTAGTTTGAATTAATTATTTGGGGTTTGGGTTATAGGTATTAAAGGGATTTGTGTTTCACTATTAAGTTGTTGGTCAACTGTCATTCTGGATTTGTTTGTTCTCCTTTTTTGTTGAGTGAGTTGAGGTTTGTTTCTGGCCCTCATTCAAGAATTGAATATGGAAGTCTGCCTAAGCGCCTGCCCTCATTTGGGAGAAAGGGGAAGACGTGACAGACTGGTATTCATAAAGCAGTTATAAGGGAAGGTCTTGGGCCAGATTCACATTTACATTCACATTTAGAGCATTTGGCAGACATAGTGACACATAGCAGTCTTTTAAAGTCTACAAAGACAACGTGTCCCTTACATTAGTCGCCCCAGACTTTAATTAAGAAATGCTAACAAGGTAACCTTCTACCAGTTTGTAGTCCACCAGAGCCCTGTCAGATCACACAGGGAAAATGGATTCCTTCCTATTTATGATGCTGATTGTCAAAAAAACTGATTCTGTTTAGCAATCCTATTCTTCATGTATTTTGTGAAAACATGGGTATGTTGTTTGCAAAGGATGCTCACAGTAAAGCAGTAAAGTTTTTTTTTTATTTAGTAGGTCATACTGTGTTCTAAACCATATCAGTGAGTCGGCACCACCTTAAGGAAAAGTGGGATGTGGTTTGAGTGTGTTCAGAAAGGTTTTGGATGTGTGCTTAAGAAAAAAGTTCAGGTGACTATTGACATCTGGTGTTGCTGTGTTAGCCTCTAGTGCTAAATTAAAGAAACAAAATATGGAATCCAAACATGCTATTGGCTGATAGACTACTCCTGAGCTAAAGGGGATATCGTGTACATATTCCTTTAATGTATTGTAGTTGCAACATTATGTCAAAAATGTCAACACAAGATATATTTAGAGCATTTAGAGTTGTGTCAGGGCATCCACGAGGCCCTACTTCTCTTTCTGGAATAATGAGCTATTTAAATGCATTGACATCCATTTCTCTGGACACTTCATTTATGGCCTCTTTTATGGAGAGCAGATAGAATGTTAGCTTGCGACCCACCTGAGTGTGCTTCCAAAATGCATCACGTGGTTATGAGTATGTATTATGAAGTGTTGTAGTAACTAATGGGGAGAAATAGATTCTAGAAGGTGCTCTTATGTAACTGACTAAACTAAGCCCTGCATGAAGCTTAATGGCTGTGCTGATATTAGCATATTATTGGCTTTTATTATTATTATTAGCATAGAATTAACCATTTTAACAGGAAGAAAGCTCAGACCATGCCACCCAGGCTCCCACCCAGAACAACCCTTTTACCTGCCAATGTTATGTGCTATCAAGCTGAGAGACAGTTTTGACTGCACAGATTTATTCTTACATTAAAAAGTCTAAACATACATTTATATTATTACATTGGCCATCACCTTCATTTTACTTAAGTATAAGGGTATAGTTTGCAGCTATTTCTCATAAATCTATTCCATAAAGAAGTATGCTATATGCAAAACCTTCAAACCGTTCAAAAGTGTTACGTTTTATGGGTAGACAACATGCTAATCACATGTACACTGTAAATGATGACAAAATGATGAACAGGACAAAAATACTAAATAGTAGAGTTACAATTTGCTAATCACTATATCCTATCCTTGGGCGGAACAAGGATTCTACAGTGATTCTATTGTGAAACATTATGCTAATCATTTTGGCCATCAATAAATATGTTAACCACCTGAATGTAACAAAAATGCTTCATAAATTCATAAAATACCATCCTATTAACTATGACCTTTACCAAAATTGATACTAATCCCTTGAATGGAACAGCAATGCTTCATTATGTAGTAAAATAACATGCTAATCACTATGGCCTTCTCAAAAAATTATGCTAAGTGACTTGAAAATATTTACTACTTTTACCTATACAGGTGGTGAGTTTTGCCAGCTTGAAGTACAACAACTCCCACTCCTGGATGGTGTTGTGTGTGCTCTGGTGCTCCATAGCTCAGTCCATTCTGCTCCCCATGTTCCTCTGGGCCTGCGACCGATACAGGGCGGACGTCAAGATGGTGTGGGAAAAGTGTGTGGCCATAATGTCCAACGATGATGTGGATGAAGGTAAGAACCACTGGGAATACTTCTGCATGGTCCCAGAAGAGGAAGGCTAAAGGAACAGGAAAAGGGTAATTAGGGTTCCCCTTTTCTTTTTGGAATGTTTTCTTTTTTATAAACAATATTGGTTCATTCATCAGAAACTGAACTATGTAAATCTGAAAATGAACCCATGTCCTAGCTCTGAAATTATGGAGTTCATTTAGTGCTAGATCTCTCTTTGGGAGAGTCAGTGATTAGTTTCATTGACTTTAGAGAGGATATTTCAACCAAAAATCTCTCCCTGATTTAGTTTCCCTGCTTGAACTTAACCATTTGTATAGAGAGGTTGAGAAGGTAATTATTTTAAAAGAAGTACAAAACCGTGCGATAGGTTGTAAGAGTGTATAATAATTGATTATTTTGTTTTTTTCCACATACATTAAACAGAAGTCTATGTTATATCTATAATTATTAGGGATGCATATTCATTATTTGGACTAATGTACTCTCTTTTTGCACGTCACTGCTTATGGCTGTTTAGCAATATTTTTGTCTTTGAAGCACAATACAGAGCGTAATTGTGTCAATATACTGTATTTCAACATAACATCCAAAATTGGAAAGCATGAAAATAAAGCCGAATCAAACAATAATCACCTTTCTTTGGTATTGGTATACTTGTTCCATACATGTTTAAAAACAGGGAGAGATTTTCAGCTTTTCTTGGTGCCACTTGTTTAATCCACTAACACAGGCTTAGTAATTATAAATCAAATGTGCAGATGTTTCTTTTTCCATTGTTCTCTTAATATTATCAGTGCTTCTGCTTCTTTTCAGAGGGCTTGCCTTGTATAACACAGCTCAGTTGTATGTATAAGGGTTGTTTCTTGTCGTTAACTGCCTCTGATCTGCATGATAAGCTGCCTGTGCTAATAGCTAATGTCATCCTTCATCCCACAACCAGTCCACATTTGCCTAAGATCAGCATTTTGCACTGCCCTACAACTGTTTGTTTACCCCCCACTAGGGTTGGCCTTTAGCAGTAATAATAAAATCATTTACATATAGTCATATGTAAAATGATTAACCAAATGAACCTTTTATTATTATTATTATTTTTTTGCCTACTTCTGATTTGCCCTGTAGCAATTGTCATTTAGCGAGTTGATCTAGAAAGGCTGTCTGCTTTTTAGCATCACACTGGAGTATTTTCTGTTTGGTAAACGACAACGGTCATGATGTTAGTAAGAGAATCCCCCAAATGCAGAGGATTTTTTTGCTCTCCCAAAAGACTTCCTATTAATATATTTTTTTGTCCCAAATGCCTTCGAAATTTCAATGCGGACCCAAAAACCAAGAACAGTGAATTGTCTTTCTCTACCTATTCGTCTGTCTGTCTGTCTGTCTGTGTATCTGAGCACGTTTATTTTTAATCCTGATTTATATGCTTTCTGCATTTGCAGAAAACAGCCAGGATGGAGGCATTCATCCGGACTTAATATATGACAGACCATATGACTATAGCTCTGCTGCTGATATCATGACGGTAGACCGTATTGCCAAGTACGAATTCTCGACCTTAGAAAGGGGGGTCCCCCAGGGTTATCCATTGAGGGAGCCTCAGGAAGATAAAATGCACTATTTGCAGGTATATTTCCATTGATTTTTTTTAAATTTTCCTCATTAATTCTTATAAAGATTTAAAAAACTGTGCATGCTGCAATGGGCCTCAATATTTTTGTATTTTCTATTATTGTCTTATTCTATCCTGGTATTATTTAACATTTCTGCTGTATAAGACCTCGTCCACACAGACGTCTGAATCAGGCGTTTGTTTGGGTGCTCGTGGCCCCAGGTGAGCGTGGACTGAGCCCCGACCTCTTTCTGCTCATTGGAGCAAATCACAGCATCCACATGGACGTTCAGCCCAAGTGCTCGGTCGGCTGCGCATACGTGAGCCGTCAAATAACGTGAAGAAAACACCGGTGCCGGGTTTACATGGCATTCGGTTGATGTTCTGGAGGACTAAAAATGTCCCATTATTAAATTGTTATGGGAACCGCAACAAGTAAAATTTTGACGGAATATGTAAAACTACAAATCCCAACACATAAACGGTCTGGAGAGGATAATTACTGCCCCCGCAGGTGAATACACGAAACTACACATTGGACTGCAGGCTGGAGTTAAACAGCGTCAAACAAAAAGTGTTACATCAATCAGGCGCAGAAACAAAACGCTACAAAATTGCTATGGCATTCAGATCACGTTCATTTATCCAAGATTCAAGCATCTGTGTGGACGAGGCCTCACTCAATCGAAATTTAATATGTACACACATTAGCCTTATGGCTAACTGGTGTTTGAAATATTTGACAGACATGCATAAGACCAAATGACCAGCAGTCACATAACAAGCTGGTTGATATATTTTCAGAATGCAAAGATGAACTCTGCAGGTATGCAAAAAAAAATCACAAAGCACTGTGTGAGTATCGAGGCGTTTTAAATCCACTTACATAGAGTGTACATGCATCCATGACTATATGGTTTGTGATTTTATGAAGCAAGTGAGGACAAGCGAATCTACTAACGTACTGGACCATTTTATATCATTGCTTCACACTCTACTCACAATTAGCCACTATAAATCAGTATGCTTTTTTAATTTACTGCCTTAAATTACTTGTCTTAATAAACTTTTCTGAGCATTTCATGATAGTCAATGCTCCTCCATGACATCGTGTATAAAGCCCTTTCTGGCACACTTATTTTTTGAAGATGTTAGTTATTCCACTTGTGTGAAGCTTCTTTGAACCACTTCTTAACACAAGGGATTCTCCAGTTACCCATCAACACACTCAATTATAATTAATGCTTCAAAATTGTGTCACATGCCTTTGGCACTGTGAGCTCTATGTAATTGTTCATAATCTCATGACGTGACACTAATTCAAGGCATTCTGCTGAGTCCCCGTCATGCTGGGTAAATCCAGTTCCATCAAGAACAATAAAGACTGTGTTTAGAAAGGACAGAGACAACAATGTCACAATACGAAATTACCTTATTGCTTTGGTGAAAAACAGCATATTGTGTCCAAACTCAAAGCCAGTTTTAGAGCTGTGAAATGCTCCTCTTTGATCCATTAACACTTTTAACACTTTTAACTCTGTTTTTCTACATGCAGTCCTCAATTCCATGTGGCTGAAGTTTATTTGTGGTTCATATTACACTCCATTTATTTGTGTCCATAATGGAAAGTAGACTAAACAGCAACCAAGTGATACAAAACTGATTCCTAAAATCTAGACAGAGATGCCATGTGGTGAGGCCTGAATGTGAAGAATGAGTTTCTAACATGCCCCTGAGTTCTGTGCCAGTCACCCCCAAAGCTGACCCCCATCGTGCTTTCTCTCATTTTATTGCAATATATAGAATCTATTTCTCAATTAGATGCCAGCAAACACAGTACTACAGTGATACATTACAAGTTGCAACAGTGACATTTTGCAATAAAATGCTGACGTGCTTAAAGAGACAGTTTGGTAAAAGATCAAATTTGCAGAGTTTTACCAATTACTCCTATTGTGGGCAATCAGCCAAGACATTTTTGGGCTCAGTTTGCATTCCATAAAAAAAGAAGAATACTAACAAAATTGAGGCAACAATGTGACCTCTATTATTACTCCTACTACTGCTATTACGGATTGTTAGCTGAATTTGACATGTGGTGCAAAGCTAACAAATTGCAAAAAGAAGCAAACTTCGGACACCTTGGATGTTTGTTTACAAAATTGTGCATGCTTGATTTTTTGCCAAGCTATCCCTTTAAAATAACTCTAAATTCATACTGCTTCAGTGTGGTGGTGAGCCAGCAGAATAGTATTCATTATCACTTAAGTGCAGGTTCACTGTTAACCAGTAAGATTTAATGGGCATCTGTCTGCTCTGGCCTCCTTCATTATCACAGTGTGACGTAAATGTTTTTAATGACTGAAGCTCAAAACATAGGAACCACTATACCAGGGATGCACCTTTCCCCAATTCAAGGGATATTTTGAAGGCAATAACAGGTCTGTAAAGTTGTTTTCAAAATTTGATTACATTTCTATGAATGAAAAGGTAAGAAACACTTGCTTAAATTTCTCATTAAATTTATTTCAGAACATCATTAAAGTTACAAGCCTTTTTTTAATCAGAGTGTTTGGGTTTTTTTTTTTTTACAAATGGGTCATTCTCACAGACATAACAAAAACCAGGGACCCAACTTTAAGTAAACAAACAGTGATGGTTGGTTTTATGAATGATTAAACACATTCAAATTTTAAAATAGATTAGTTTTTGTTTATTCCAAAATGCACTATAGACCTCTTTCAAGTATTTACTTTTTTTCCTACATAATTGGGATTTACATAAATGGGCTAAATCAGGGCTGTAGTGTGATAAATACCAGCTTTACTATAGAAAAAACAAATGCATTTTTATAATTGTAATTGTTGCAGTTACTGTTAGAATAACTGTTTGCAACTGTCATTGTTCTAATTTTATTTCAGTTGGATATTCAACATTTAAAAATTAAACTCATGCATTTTCCAGCTTTTATTTTCATAATCTGTAAACTGTTTTCAGACTAAGCTATTTTTATTATTAAAGCACATATTCAATACATACGCAAAAACAGCAAGTTCTCATTACTGCAACGCACTGACAACCACACTGTTTTTTCCTATTATTGTAGTTCAAACATAGACAAAGCACTAAAGATTTTTTTTTTTTCAAAGGGTTTAAAAGATTAATGTTGGTAATGAGCAACAGATATGTGGACCCATTTCGGTAATGAAAATTGAATAGAGGAACAAATAATTGTAGTGTTTGTTTCTATGTAATAGACCTCCAGTTGACTTTCTAAATTACATATACACTTTGGATCTGATATGATGGTTAATGACCCTCAAAAATGTATGGTTGTGTTTTTTGTGAGAATGACCCAAATTAAAAGATCACATGCTTAGACTGGTGATAGCATTACAGCGAGGATATATTATTTTACTGGCTCGATGGACTCGACCTGCCCACTATCAAATCTGACCTTCAGCGCCATGACAAAAGCAATACTGCTGTACTCCATCTCTCATATAGCAAAGCTTTGCTTCCCTCTGCAGGCCAAAGTCTGCAAACACTCGCTTACAGCCAGCCACATTCAGATAAACCCTTTATAGCAAAACAACAAGGCCAGTGTAGAGCTTAAGCTGCTGTTTCATTCTTTCATTAGTGAAGAGTGCTTGGTGCTAGCTTTTTGTTGTATGTTTCTGAAAGCATTAGTAAAAAACAGATTTCAAAATTAATACTAAATAATTATGTCTCTCTTGTGTAGTTCTCAGAACAATGTGGAATGTGAGTATTAATCCGTAAACTAAACAATTATTACTGTCATTAAAATTAGCTTTTTTGGGGGGGAGGGTTCTTACAGTGTTGCATTTGATCATAAATTCACATTGCACCAGCATAATATCTTTTTGTCCCACCATATCTTTCATGCACAAAATATTAAATCATGTCACTGTTGTTCAAGTCAAGATCTTGTGTCTCATAGTTTGGTTGATGTGGATGGTGAAAATATTACTTGGTATCATTAGCATAAGTAATAATAATTATACACTATATATCTTTATGTAATTGTTGTAATTGTACTCATTGCCCAAGGCATTTACTCTTCTCTTGGCAATTAGGTCTTAGCAACAGGCTGGAATCAGGATGTGAATTAAGAATTATTACACATTTAAATATAGAGGTCCCAAAAGGATTTATTTGGAATGACCATAGGAGAATCAACTGGCTGGACTGCCATAACTACTTTTATCAAGCAATGACCAGGGTGAATACAGCAGTAGCAGTGCTTTTGATTTTGTTATAGTCAGAATCTTCTGCACAGTATTTACTCATCTGTACAGCCGTTTAGCTCTACCAATTCATGCTGAAGTTATTAACCTAGATTACTCTTCATTGAGTCTCAGCACAGGGCAGTTAATCACAGTCCATTGACATTAGGGCTGCAACAATCGATTATGAAGATAGTTGACTAGTCATCAATTATTTTTCCGATTAGTCGACTAGTCAAATCATGCGTACATTGGAAGTCAAACTTATAACTTTTTGCACCATCATGCAGCGGCTCTTATATAATCATCATTATCTTACAACTTAATGTGTTTAAGGTATGTGCCAACTAAAAATTAAGTCATGATTATGGTTTAATACATTTTTTTATATCATGGTATCAAGATTCCTGTAAATGTTCAAAGCTGCTGTTTACAAGTTGTACGATGTAGAGTAAATTTACAGGCCACATCTTACTTGCACCCAATTACTCCTGCAATATTATTGTAGCTAAGTTTGTGCCGAAAGCAAAAATATGAAACACTTTGTAATCCAAATATGTTAAGTTGGTTAAATTTACACAAATGTCAGAGCATGCCAAAATCACCACAATCCCTCAGTTTACCCTCAGACTCAGGAGCGTAAAGTATTGAATAATTAGGTAATGTTAGGCACCTGAAACTAAGAAATTTTCCACAGAATAAAGTTTATGTTTCACTGAAATATAACAAAAGTGCATTTTGTGCTCACTGCTCACAACTTTATTCAGCTTTACTACACTCTTACTTTAGTCCCAAATCTACACAAGAACATTGTTCATAGACAGAAAAGGTATCCTTCAGCAGTGCCAGCTGTGATGGTCAGATTTCACTGAAAACGTTTATGGGTCACAATTCATTTCACAATTGATCATTTAAAATGTTCTCTGCATGTGTTCTTTGAAACTGTATGGTGGGACAAATGGGCACTGGGTGGAAGTTCAAATCATAGACAGTCAAGACTGCTGTTGAGGTAGCTGGTCAAAGAACTGTGAAAGCATGCCCCACCAGTTTCCAGCATCCACTGATAACACATACTGTTTCTGAATACGAGTTTCTATGAATAATGGGGCTATGTCGTGTGTATGTGTGTGTCTGTTGCGGCAGGTGCCCCCTACAAGAAGATACTCCCACGACGAAACCGACATGTGGACCACCGGGCAGATCCCTTCGTACCTGCATCGCTGGGGCTCCACCGAGGACATGGTGGGGATCCCGCACTACAGCTCGCCGCGCCACGAGAGGCGGCGGAGCAGCCTGGTGTCCTACCACGAGGAGAGCCGCCCACAGCGAATGCGCAGGAGGTCCGAGGACACTCACTCACTCAAGCAGCTGCCACGCGTCGAACGCTATGAGGATGACTTCAAGTGCTTCAGCCGTGACGAGGTGATCAACTTCATCGATGAGACGCCGCTGGCCAGCCCAATGAGGAGCCCGCGGCGCGCCTCCGCCATCTCGCTCGTGCCCGATGCCTCGTTCGAGCAGCCCGTCATACTGTTGCCCCACTTCCCACTCACGCACTTCGAGCGTGAGCCTCAGGCCCTGCGTCGCGCCTCCGAGTACAGCAAAGGCTTGCGCAGCGAACTGCCCCAGGAGTCGCCCAGGAAGGAGGGCTCCAGCGAATTCTGTGTGGATAAGGGGTGTCGCGAGCACCGAAGGGACACAAAGCGTGCACAAGAAGCGGCCCTTCCAGGTCATGGCGTGCGGACAGGGGCACAATCGCCTTTTAGGGGCAGAACGGGACAGGTGGGGGCACCTGCTTGGGACCACAAAAAGCATGTGACTAAGGATGACAGTAAAGGAAGCATTCACAGTTTTATAAACTCGGCATCTGCGTCCTCGGGTTACGTCACCTTTCACGACTCCATAGGATCGACGACCTAAAGAGCCAATTTGATTACTCTCTATCATAACAGATCTATTAATATCGATATTAGTATTATTGTACTACACAGGTGGAATGTTTTTGTAATCTGGACAATGAACTTGAAGGTGTGTTCGACGGATCGAGGCAGAGATGTTATTTTATAGCTATTTTATTAAATGTTACAAACATCTGTAACATTGTGCTCTGTATCGCATTCTTGATATTGAGATGATGCTTCAGTTTCATTCTTCACATTTTATTAAGCCGCAAGAAGAATTCGGTGGCAAGTGTACAAAGGGCCTCTTGTTCAGCAGTGCATAGCTTCTGTTTACAAACACAATTTAGCAAATCACAGATGTTTTCTCTGATATTCCACTCTTTCCGGTGTTTTTGTATTTTCTGCTAATGTGATGTGTTGTGTTTTTTTTAATAATTGAACAAAGACACAGTAGTCATGAACAGAATACGTTAAAGGTGCAGATCATCTTTATTGGGCAGCCTAAATTCTTCACTCATCTATAAAACGCTGGAAAAGGTTTGAAGAGTCCACCTTTAAAAAAATTATTTGCAATTAGAGGAAATTGTATTGTGTCGTAAAACACCCCTGCCTCTCTGTTTATTCATACATCAAACTGTCAAATACAGTGTTTTTTTATGTTTTTGGGAGCTTGAAGATCTGAAAGGTTTTAGAAGATATAATCAACTTGGTCCCAGTGTGTTGGGACAAAAGGGCCCCTGTGCATTTATAGACCATTTTAGCATTTGTGCTAAATTTGTGTTACATAAATTAATTATTCAGAAAAAAGTTCAAATTATAATTATGCTGGCTGGTCCAATCTATTGAAGCTGGTTAGCATTATTTCGTTATTAAAGGGAATTCAACTGACACTGATTTTTCAGAATTTTTACATATTTCAATGCTTTAGATGTAAACAAAGTAGAGATATTTACTTATTTTTTACCATTCTGGTGACGAGAACCAGATGATGCATGTGTAGCTTTTTTATTTTTATTATTTTGTTGTTATTGTTATTATTTCCATGATCATAAAGTGACATACCTGAGTTTGTATGTGTAATATTGATATTCTGGAAGAAAAAATTTTTTTAGCACTATTTTACACCCTGTCTGCACCTCTCTGACATAAGTGAAGACACATTGTATAGTAAAACTGTCTGTGTCATGTAGTCAGTTTCTGAGGGGTATTTTGGTTCTAATCACAGCAAGTTTCACATCACATCTTTCACATCAAACCATTCAGAATGACTTTGAGTGCGCCTTAAATGCTGAATAATGCAGAAACTGTGAGAAATCAGTGAAATTCCCCTTTAAAGGACTCCTCAACACATAAGTCCAGGTCATTTTCAAATTTCTGTCACAGTGAGAAACGCTGGTGATAATGCTACTTCACTGAAATAAAAGTGCATTTAATATTCACATCAGGCTGTAATATTTCTATTTCCAGTTTATTTGAGAGTTGAACGCATTCACAGTTGAACTCAGTCACATGGCATTATACCTCCTTTGATTGGCGTTATACTTTTTGAGTTTGTGAGTGTGTGTGTGTGTGTGTGTGTGTGTAGGCCCGTGGTTAGAGAATGTTTGCCCATCATTTGCTTTTATAGTTTGTTGCTTTCTGCAAGCATGCGTTTTTGAAAATTAATTATAGCCAGATACTATTGTCAAAATCTGGTGCTTGGTATTTTGGCAGCTTTGGAGAAATGGGTTGTCATCAGTTGCTATTGAGATTTCCAACAAGAATCGGACACTGTCTTTTTCTTTATTGCAGACCAGATCACACAGTCTTTCTTTACGAAGACCTGCCACGAGAGTCTTCCTTGTACCATCTCCACTTGCATTTTGACATGGATTTGCTTTAAATCTGTCATTATCAAAGGAATAGTTTTGAAATGAATGTATTTACAGTGGCTTTGGATACTATATGCATTAATTTCAAAATCCCTGCCACTGGAAATTGATCTGTTGTCTGAGCCTTAGCTATGTTCTGCCTAGGTCAACTCCCTGCTCTCTTTTGTTTCCTAGATAACTATAAATAATGTAGCATTTATCTGTTATGAGGCACTCTGATGCTCACATGTCAACGTTGTTGTGATTTATTCACTTTGCTGTAGCAGACTGTTGAATCAGGGCTTTCCAGGTTTCATTATTTCAGACTCTCCCACTTCTAAAACACAAAATAATATCCAGAAGACAATGAGGCTTCAAGGTTTTCTTGACATTATTCGGGATCTGATTGTTTTTCGCATGTTCACTTAAAAACAGGCTGTTTTTAATCGTTTTCTGTGATGTTCTTTTCAAGTTGGATATGAAATTTATTTTGTATCATACCGCAGAGTAAAGACTTTGTCTTTATACTAATTGAATTGACAGTGTTTGATGTTTTGTTGCTCGACATGATGGTCATTTTTTCTCTTCTTTTTTTTGTGAAGTGAAGTACAAAGAGGACATGCCAGTTGTTTGAAATCGATGGATCTGTATTTTGCATTTGTATCCATAAAAGAAAAATGATTATCTGTGATGTTTTTTGAGGTTCTGGGGCCGAATTCAAAGATGCACCTCTAATTCCAGTGGTGAGCACGCCTTTTAAAAATATTTCAGAAAATACTGCTAAAATGATAATGAAAAATCAAATGTTTGAACATTTTGGAGAAAAAAACAAGAATTATATGTTTATTAGGACTTCATTATGTTCTTGCCTTTGGACATTTTTAATTGAAGTCTACATTTTACAGCCATCTAGGAGGAAAAATGGACAAAGCTTTTGCTCATTTAATGCTAATTTCATGCTATGGTACTTCTGAAGATTCCTGGATAGGGGTTGAATTAGGTTTTTTAACCACATATTTTTCCATTCATGTCAACAACTTGGGAGCAAGATTAATGAGTTGTATTCATGAAGTTCTCTGAATTTATCTCATGAAAATGTGATAAGTGCAAAAGTCACTTATCTTTTTCTGTTATCTGTTTCAGTAAGTAGCTTAATTTCCTTCCTAGTATGCGTTGTTTGTCCATTTTGGAATAAAAATGATTTCCAATATGTCTTATTTTCCTGATAAAGTAACACAAGCTCTAAACTAGCAAAAAAGCTTGTTCTAAAATATACCACCCACCTGACATCAGGAACCACTACTGTTTTATTCCATCTGTAGGCATCCACTTTTTGGGGGACATTCCTGTGCTTGATATTACAACTGAGAGAAAACAAGGCAAGACACTCTCTAGAGATTTCAGGGAAAGTGTTTGGTACAACTAGTACCCTCCCTGAGTCAGGCCAGCCATTCGAAGTGTAAATAAGAGCAAAGAGGAAACAGGACAGAAAGACTACCAGGCCTAAGGCAACTTGGTTTATTTAAAAAAACAGAAATTTAGGGTAAAGAGTGCTGATTGCATGCATGTGATAATTTTACAAGTTCTCCACAAATGTGGCTTGTACATGAGGTTGTAAGTAACAAGCCACTCCCTAAGAATGGCCAAATTGTGTCACCTTGAACATCAAAACTTTTGGCCTGAACTCCAAATGGTACATAAAAATCCAATAAAGTTCACCATCCAAAGAACACCACACCAACTATAAAGCATGGAGGTGGCAGCATCGTGTTGTATGGGTGATTCTCCACAACAGAGACTACAACAACTGTCATTATAGAAGGAATAATGGATGGGGCAAAATTAGGGCTGTAACGATATACGATACAAAACCAAAAACGCAATACTCATGTCCACGAACCCACATTGTGGTGTGAGGAGGCTGAATCGCGACACAGACACACCCCTTCCAATTCTTTCCCCATACACAGTTCCAGCCCAGAAACATACGTTTTTCACCGTATTAGGAGGGTTTTCATGTCAGTTTCTTTTCTTTAACCAATAGCTGAGGGTCTAAGGGTTTCAAAGAGCCCTCCCACAAGTTTACAAACATACAAGCACAGACAGATGCTTAGTTTGCTAATTCGCTGTGAGTACATGTAAGTTATGACACTGGGCTTAAATGTGTGTATAAGCTGGCTCGGTTGTGATAAAACTGCGCTGGAGTCTCTGTGTAATTGTTTTTATTGTGTTTTGAGTGAGTTTTGTGTTTTTTTTGTTTGAATGGAGCGGTGAACCGAAAGAGACGAGTCGACTCCTCCAACTCGACTTCTCGTTCGGTTCCCCGAAGCCTCATCCTCAGTATGAATGGAAAGGAAGTGGTATTTAAGCGAATATTGGTTTATAATTTTGTGGTAAAGATAAGGTGTCTCCAAACAAAATGGCGCCTCAGAACTTTTCCTTTCCTCCACCGCAAATGAATCATAATACGAACGGAATCGTGAGTCAAAAATCGTGAAACAAACCGAATCGTGGGTTTGGTGTGTCGTTACAGCCTTAGGCAAAATACCACCATATTCTTGAGGAAAACCTGCTGCCTTCTGGCAGAAGATAATGATTCAAATCATACAAAAAATTGACCTCGAAATGGCTGAAGGAGAAAAAAGCTGAATGTCCTTGTGTGCCCAGATTTAAACCTTACAGACTGTAGGCCACTAACAGTCAACAATCTTAACAGTCCAGATGTGCAAAGTTGGTTGGCAAGTATACCAACAGACAAGGCAATAATTAAAGCACAAATCTCACTGATTCTAGTTTTTTTCTGTTGCTATTACTTGTTCCATTTGAATGTTATAACTTGCACTGAAAACAAACAAGTGGAAAATTGTTTGTGTTGTGTTTTTCAGACAGGAAAGCAAAAAATCTTGTGAATTTTTTGAAGGGGTGATTATTTTATATACCCACTGGAAATACCCAGTGGATTTCACTAATCTTGTTCAGAGGTTTTCCACCCCCATTCCAAGCACCACTCATTCCAAGGATCCAAAGAAAAAAATAATGAAGTTATAACAGGAAATCAGCAACATTTGAAAACATTTGGAGAAATGTCCCAGCGTACTGAAGATTTGCTTGTTTCTGCTGCTCCCAGCGTACCTGATGCTGAACTCTTTAACATCCCTTCACTTGGCTGAAGTTGTGTGCAATAAGATAGAGGAAGTACTAAAATGTGCAGGTCAGTGGACGTCTTGGGTCAAAGCTGGGAAACACTGGTCTCCAACTGGTCATTTAAAAAAAAGGACAGGCTCAAGTATTCCCTGCACACATTAACACACATTGACTCATTAAATATGCACTTACAGTGAATTTGATAGAAGGAAGTAATCTGCAATTAAATGTTTTATTCTTTGCCTTTTCTCAAGTGCTAAGCTCAGTCTATGCATGCCCTGGCTGACAGGCACTGTAAAAAAAAAAACGTTTCTACAAAATACATATATGGCATTTAGCACAGTACTGGAGCTTAGCTGTTTTCCTTCCGATGAACAAAAAGTTTAATTCGGTTAAAGCCACTTTTGTTAGCATATGTCGCTTATCAGTATCAAGTTACGTGTATTGAGAGCTCTATACGCTCTATACGCAAAGCCCCCAGACTCTAGTGGGGGGCAATAAATACTCGTCTGCTTTTTACCGCGCTTGACTGAACACACTCAAATGCTAATCATAAGCTTTCTGCTCCTTCTCTTCTCTGATCTTCAGGTCTGCTGCTCTTCAATCAAGCTAAGTTCAACAGCAGCCTAGTGAGTTAATAGAAGTTCTTAAAACCTTGAAGACCCAAGTCCATGGGGCTTACTTATTCTCAAATTGCACTTAGAAAGAGTCTGTTTCTCCGCATTTGACCATGTTAGGAGTAGAGATTGTGCTTTAATTCTGTCATTTTGGGAACGGTCCTGAGTAGGAATGGGTATCGTTTTACTGGTATTACTACTTCTATCGATAGCGCTTATAGATTCGGTACTTTATCGGTACTCTTATCGGTACTTCCATTGTGTTTTTTAATTAAAAACGAATTGAGAATTGAATAACAACACTTTCACCCAAATTATAACCCGAATCTAAAAACGATGGACTCACTACAAATGAACTTTTAGGTGACCATCGTCACTCCATAAGCGCGAGCCCTCTCGTCTTGTGTATCTTATTCTTAATCAATATATTCAAGATGACATCCATTACTTTCACTATCCTAGCTTAGCATATTGCTACAAAATAACCCACATCAAAACTGTTTCTTAACGTCTAGTCTCTGTACTTTACAAGATACTAATCAGTATATATATTTATCCTCATATTCCTTATCAGAATAATCATGTCTTATGGCCATTGTGTGTGTGTGTGTGTTTGTGCGTGCGCGAGAGACAGACAGAGAGAGAGAGAGAGAGAGAGAGAGAGAGAGAGAGAGAGAGAGAGAGAGAGAGAGAGAGAGAGAG
>JBBMFX010000016.1:3338808-3356321 GCA_037832545.1 Rhabdalestes septentrionalis | reverse complement strand
TCTCTCTCTCTCTCTCTCTCTCTCTCCCTCTAAGTTTGGTAACAATTTCCACACAGAAATCCATTTTAATATTTACTAAGGAATTCCTTGAGTACAGTTTACGTACTAGAATTTATGTTGAGACAACAATGTTGTTCTTATTACAAAATCGTTTTTGCTTTTATTAGTTTAATGTACTCCAGACTATCTTTATTGAAAAACTACGGCGCAGTACCACCATTGGGCGGGTTTCGAACCGCGGTACGTGGATTTCAAGGCCGACACTCTACCCACTAGGCTACCTGGCGGTTCGTGAGTTCCGATTGCCAAACCTTTTTCAATGTTCATGCAAATGACATGTGAATCAATTTCAGAGCAATAGATCGCTCCTTCTTCGTCGCACGTATGGCCCAGCGACTTAAGAGACTTCCTGAGAGATGGTTCGAGAAACACTTCTGGAAATGTAAACAACTTAGGTAAGATATGTCTTAGAAAATCTACATAGCGTGTTCGTTATCGAGAAACCGGGCCCTGGACATTAATATGGTATACTCTTTTAATTTCTGATTTTTAATTTCTGCATTTCAATTTGACACAGAAACACAAAAATAATATACCTGGCTAAAATTGGGCATATTTAAATTTAAAGTGCTATTTTAAATACTTTAAGTACACTTTCAGCATGGTATTGTCTTTAAACAGTGTGGTAGTGTGCTCAACCAACATATCCCCAATCACGCATGTTTTTGGTGGTGGGAGGAAAACAGCGGTCACAGGGAAAACATGCAAACTCCACAGAGAAAGATCCTGCACCCAACCCAGGAGTCGAACCTTGGCACTTCTCCTGTGAGGCAACAGCCTAACCCGCGCCACCGCGCTCTTCCGATTCATTTGTGCATCAATGTAATTGGTCTACCAGGAAACCGTGCATTCCCCTTGGTTTGGAATGCAAAGTGTGATTAAATGCTTTTTTTTAATCGCTTTTTTCAAATTAATTAATCGCAATTAACGCGTTAAATTCCCACCCCTACTTATTACCAAGGAGAGAGTTATTCATCCTGGATTCGTAAGTTCTCTCTGAAGAAACCGGACCATCGCAGAGCATTCACCTTATCACTTGTGAGCAGAAACCATGTCGCCTCCCCCTGAAGACGTTCCAGCCGGAACCTATGTTATGGCTTTTTACAGTGAGGCTCCATGACAACGGCCCTGAACAAGTGCTTTCTGGTCTGAACGAAACACCGTATCTGAAACTCTTTAGCTCAGAAACATAGGGTTTGCATAAATAACAACCTTAATTTAATCATGTCACAGTGCCCTAGCGCCTCAGGCCTGGCTTCACAACCTTGATCATTAGTCAGCAGAATCACATTAATATGGTATTTAGAGAAATAATCATTCAAATATGAGAATCACAAACAGAATATGCTAATTTGTCTTAGAATAAAAGTGAACATATTTCTTTCTTTTAAGTATATGTTTAAGTTTCCCTACAACTTTACTATAATTTAGGACGACGTTCGATTTGTATGTTTGGGGGGTTTTTTGGACGAAAACTACGTGGGCCAAAATGACAAAATCTGTTCTTTCAATTAACCCTTAACAAACGGCCAATAAAAAATAGATCGTCTTAAAGAATAACTTTAAAAAGTGTACAAAGATAATTGTTACCCAGTTTCAAATAAATCACCCATAAGATGTCGCTACATCCTTTCCTCTGTTTCTCTGACATGGTTTGGCCGGTCTTCATTTTGTCTTTAAATCACTTCATGGCATTTTATAAATTCAGATGTACATTTGATGTGGTCAGACCTCTCGCGCTCTCTCTGCTCATACACTCATTTGCTGCTGCGGTCAAATAACACGCTCCTAGTTTTACAAATAATCGGTCATCATCACTGCATACTACAGCAAAGGCCCGTGCGGGTGGAAATTTTACATGGAGCCGTATAGCTCACATGCAAACATATCCTGCAAGCTTGCTTATGGACTTCACGTCGTGAGCCCGACAGATTGAAGTGGACGAACAAACCGAGATTTGTCCTGAAAGGCAAATGAAAGCAACAGCTTGAACATTCTCTAAAATGGACTTCATTTAAAGCAGACCTGCAGCATTAGCCTCTTAATTATATTCAGAATACTTACAATCACATGAACAGACAGATTACCAGGTTGGTTAACTTCTGACTTTTATTTAAAAAAATAGACATTTGTACAAATAATGTCCCAAAATGGGGGACATTTTGTAGTAGTGCAACCGACAAGAGCAAATAATGACTATAAGAACAAGCTTCCTATACATTCTACGCAATCTGGAAAGACCAAGATATTACCAAGGTCTCCAGTAATTTTGCTGCAAGGCCAAGGGTGCATTGCTGCTCCGGTTGTGGGGTTCTGAGAGCCCGTGTGCAGGTTTTTGTTTTTTGGCACAGATTTCAGTCCTGTAAGATGCAAGGCCATAACACTGCTCCTTCCCGTCCCCAGGAACCCTTGAGGAATCGCTGTCCATGGTGCTGAATTTCCGCCCTGGAGCTCCAGGACATATGAGACCGCGGGACAGGTGGGACAGCACAGTAGATCTGCACGCTGTGTTTGCGTCGGACATGAGGAGGTAATGGCTCACACTGGCGAGACAAGTCGAGTATCCCGCCTGGTAGTCACCCACGCCTGAGTTGACACTGAAGCCTATAGGGTAATAAATCATGCATGTTCACTTCTCAATACTTTCCCCAACACAGTTAAACAGTCTCTTCTAAGAAAAAAAACACCCAAACCAATTTCTATAAATCAGTTACTTAATTAAATTATGCTTACCTAATCTTCAAACAACCCATTTTTGTCAGGTAACTTGCAACCTCTCGATTTTTTGTGTGAGCAGCCTGAATAACCTCTGATAGTCGGTTTGCATAATCATTCTCTAGATTTTAATTAGTTAACTTAAAACGAAACATGCAAACCTGATGCTTAAAATCAGCCAAAAACGTATTAATATAAATAAGCTTGTTTTAAGCTTAAGTCACCTAAATACAATAAGCTTTCTTTAATAAGTACGTTTACTTGATTGATTCAAACAGCCAGGTTGCTTGATTTTTAGTTAACAAAAGGTAATGGTAGTTGAATTTGGAGTAACTATTTGTTACATTAAATATTTTAAGTGTGCGGTTTTCTGAGCTTTTTCTCTGAAACCAGACAAGTTAACTCATTTTAAATTGTTTATTATTAAAATTGTCGTTACTGTTATTATTATACCTATTGTTATTATTTTAGTGTATTCTCAATTCACATCTACTCCTGTATTTATCTTCTGGTGTATATAGAGAGATATCCAGTTCCACACACCTTTTTCGACCTTTTGAAGATGTTTCAGATGTTTCACTGTCAGCTCCAGAATATCAGCTTTCTCAAGTTTTCGTTTGCGGATCTGAAAAAAGTGTTAAGGTGAGTGGTCTAAAGTGTCAGTAAGCAGCTGCAGCACGTTAAAGGAAAATAATACAATATCAATACACTGTAAGAAAATGCGTACATTGTTGGAGTAGAGGCTCTCTAGGAGTGTCTTCAGCTGGTCCAGGCACATGTTGATGCGCGCTCTTCTCTTTTTCTCCATCAGCGGTTTGGAGACCTGGAGGAAACAGAGAGGAAGATGTTTTAGTGAAAACAGCGTCCTTTCTTCAAGCGCAATTCCGTGACTGGTTCCTTTATAACTTACCTTTTTGTGGATGGAGACTTTCGTCCTTATAAGGCTCTCTGAGACCATGTTTTGTTTTTATTCTGCTGCTTTCCTCTCTCTGAAGCTCCTCTTGTGTTCGAGTGGAGGTGTTTGTGCGCGTGGGCCAATTTATAGCGTCAGACTCACTTAACATCTCAATGCTGCGCGCGTCCAATTGTCTTCCACCTCGATCACACGAATCACCACCCTACAGCGCAGGGATTGGTCAGGGGCTAGCACCCACGAACTCTCTCGAGCACTGGGGGGAACACAGGTGGAGCAAATGTTAAAACTACGACAACCAATCTGAATGCAGACACAGAGTAGCCTAATTTACTGGTAACGGATGTATCTCCAAAATTAAATTTTGATGTCAGCGTGATCAATTTATATTATTGTGATTTAGTAATAAAAAAAAGGTTCAGGAATTGCTGAATTGTATCCATCTTTTGTTCGAGTTATTCTTATTTATTACTAAAATCTTTCGGTGGGGTTATTTGAAGCGATGCCAGTAAACAACCACAAATGGTTTCTTGAAGAACTTCTCAGTTATTTCCCAGATTATGTATGTGTGTGCAGAGGCATTTAAAAGTTGAAGGAGCCTGCATAATCGTCCATTACCTTAATAATATCATTATGTTATCATCTGCTGCTATCTTAGTGCACTTAATTTTATTGCATTTACTCTAAGCTACTTCCAATAACCATTTTGCACTCCTCATCTGCTGGTACAGCACACAATCTTTACACACAGCACTGTCAGTGTTACACTGTTATTTGTTACACTCATGTTCTTATCATATATTTTTGTTGTCTTCTTATCTTTTATTCTCTCTTTTCATGATAATGACACAGTAACTTTCTTAACGTTTTATTTATTTTCTGCATCAAACACCCAAGAAGCATTCAGGAACCTTTGGAAACCTTTATTAAAGAGTCTAGATTATGCGCCATGCAGATGTTTTGGATGGTGCCACGTGGAACAGATGCGTGTGAGATGAAATAGGAGGAAAGGCGAACAGAATCACCATAAAATGCGCACTAATGTCCCAAACACCGAGGCGCTGTATTGGGGAACTTGTCCCAGTCCTGGCCATTCAGTCTTTTCTCTTTGTGTGTCACACCGCGAGGCCTCGGGACGAACCGTGGAAATCATGCCTGTGTCCTCAGTCATACTCACCCTGTACAGAGGGGATCCGACCTACCCCCCACGCTACCCTGGATCCTTTAGTGGTATTTAGGATTTGGGTAGATATTCATAAACATAAACATTCTTACAACTGCACAGTCATTAATTAATACATTAGATAAATAATTTACTTTTAAGCGAATGGTGGTTAAGAGTCATGCATAGATCAATAGTATATACGTAATATCGAGGTCAGTTGTAGTAGGAATACGTAGTATATAATTAATATTAATATAAGTAGTGACATTCATATGGTAAAATAATTTCAGATAATATGATTTTGCATATAAATGCATTTAATTTATTAACTCCTACAGTCACGCGTGAACACACCACAGCGCACAGTTTGAACAATGTGGAATTCTTTCTCTGCGTTTAACCAATTCACCAAGTGAAGCAGGGGACTGCAGCCAATGAGGGGCAACTCTGGAGCAATGTATGGAGACGGTAGCTAGCTGAGTGGTTGATCTCACAACCCTCTGATTGCAAGGCCAACGCTCTAACCATTGCACTTGATGATAATGATTTAGACACTGATAAGAACACCGCACGTTATTGTACACGGGAGTCCATCTCATAGAAAGATAAAAAATGCACCTGATAAACTTAAGGATTGAATCCCTCTAAGACAAAGTAGGATCAAGCTACATTTTTCCCGTGTCATTCAGTGGAGCACTTAATGCTGGTGAGTTTGTGGCTGAAAGTTTTTATCTGTTTGACAACAACAACTGTCGATCAGCATTGAGCAGAGGTGGAACGCTCCCAGATGTTGCCTTCAGTGCACAGAGCGAGGAGAATCAGAGGAACGCCTCCCGTGCGGGGGCCCTGTCCTCCCGATTCTCCACACTGCCCCATCAATACAGCAGGGCTTGGGAAAGTCATGCACATGAACTCACACTCTGACAGAAGATGGCAATCTCACAGCCAGAGGGAACATGGGTGATTTATCAATTACGAATTGGAATTAAATTTCTCAAAATTTTAAAAATTAATTTGTGGTTACTTTCATAATGAAATTTATATTATTAATTTTATCCTGATATTAATATAGATTATATATTATAGTACTATTTATAAGACTATACTAATAATGGCTATTTCATGGAAAGCTATTAAAAGTGAGCTTAAGTTCCAGTAATGCTTATAAAAATTTGGTTTATTCGCTGGTGGGCTCTGGAGAGGCTAAAGGCCGTAAATGTAAACATGATGGGTTGAATCAGTGTTATAAATGTGCATGAATGTCCTCGCAAAAAATAAAGCACTAGCGTACTGTGCTGCTGGGCTGACTGTAGCTCTACCAAGTTGCTCACTTGGGTGAAGCAGAGAAACAGGAATCGGTTTGATGTCCAGCCTCAAGCGTCGGACACGCGACAGAATGAAAGGTACGCTTCTCTTTGGTGCTCACGTCTTCGCGCACAATGGGCGCCTGTAGCTGCGAGCGCCAAAGAGGAGCTGACTGGGAAGAGGCGCGCGAGACAAGGGGGGCTTTGGGAGAAGAAAGATAGTTTATATTTAAAGATGGTGAGCCCATTGATCCTTTCTTCAGGCAGTTTTGCCCCCTCCCCCCTTCAATTTCAAGCTTCCAAGCACCAACATGCTTTGTTGCGCCACTTTGAAACGAAAACGGTGGGAAACTAGACGAATTGAGAGGTTAGATAGGTAAATAATCAAACATACATGAAATCATTATAAACATTTAATTTATATAAATGTGTTTGTTAATATTAAAATATTAAATATTCGTGGTTTCATGAAGTAGTGACCAGAATTGATTCCAACAGGCGGGTCACAGTTAACAGGACAAAAGACAGATTTTGGGTAGTATGTAGTGTAATTAAATTGTGGTGTTATAATTTTTAGGCCAATTAATTAACCCCAACTGCTCCAAGCAAGTTCGATTCGATGCGCTCGTACCAAGGCTAGATTTGTCCTGCTATTGACTATTTGTCTTTATTTCTTTTTTTAATTACCAAAGCGTGACTGCAGGTAGTGGAACATGTGTAGATCTGTTAACATCCAACGCCTATTTAGATCTGTCCGCTGGCACTATTCTATCAGGCACCGCGATAAACTTGCATGTAATGCACCGAAAAATTGGTGCAAATCACGGCGCTGCTCGGCTCTCACGGTGCATAAAGCAGTGCTAACTCGGTATGAAATTGGAGCAAAGCACCCCTGCGCGTAAAGGCCATTGTGTTGTTTGCATGCAGCATTACCACGCCATTTCACGCTCAAATCCAACACGTCGCACTACGTTAGTGCAGTATGCATCCATAGAGTTTAGTCCAGCTGAATTATTAATGCAAGCAGCAGGGATGATTTTTTACTTTAACATAAAAGCTATGTTACTTTTTACTCACAACAGAAAATATAGACAGGTCGGGTTGGAATTTTCCCTCCTTTTCCTCTTTTAAAAAGCCTCATCAATAACAATAAAACAGGAACGACTTGTGCCCACACTTGGCATAATAATACCAGCCTAGCGTTGAAACAGCAAGTTGAGTGGATGTTTATGAAAAGCGTCCTCTTGCGCGGGACCACGCTCACTTTTCTCTCTTTGTCACTCATTAACCCTGAGGGTCTTTTGTTAGCCCTTCTCAGCGGGGAGATCCTGCAGTAATTGGAGTCCTATACGACTTGTTAACAACAATTAGTGAGGCAATTATACAATTACCTGCAATAAACGTTGTCTTTTTGGCGGGGAAAAATATTCTTCAATTAGCACACCAATGGCACGACAAAAGCAGTTACATGGACGAGAATCCGCTGAGATGGGCTTGCAAGATGGCTCTAAAGACGTGTACTGGTGGTCTAAAAATTGACAAAATAAAATATAACCATGTTCTTGCAACGATCTAGTTCTCCGGTACTACAAATCATAGTCTTTAATCTTCTAAATAATTTTGATTACATTTAAAACTAAATGTAAAATTTTCATTTGAACTAATGAATGCTCAGGAACCCTCGCTGACCATGCACTCTTAATATGCAAAGCAGCCCGAGGAAAGGCAGGCCATATCCCAAAGGATAAGGTCATCTGAGAGCGAAGCAAATTGGAGAACCGCCTCAAAACTATTCAGAGATTCAATGCAATATAAGGAGAAAGTAGTGGCGACCAGCTCGGGTCTATTTTGGGGCAAACTATGAAAAACTTATGGCTCAACATTTCATAAATATACACTGCGCAAACAGCCACGCGACGGCCCTGTTTGCCTTGGTCTGATCAAACATGTTCTATCATGAATTTCTATAGACTGGTCTGCAGGTTATTTAAGTGTCTTTACTTTGGTCAAGGCTCACAATGCCCTGTGTTTGGCTGTGTGCACTGGGGTTAGGGTCTGAAAAGACGCGAGGTGCACATTAACATCGCTTTGGGTTTTCTCAAGGCCTGAAATGAACTAGTGGAAAGTAACTTTATAACTCGGTGAAGGATGAAGCCTTTGTCCAGCTCCCCTAGGCAAACACAAGTGACTGACAAAAGGGGGTCCCTCGCTCATTGTTAAACACTAAATCTTGGCCCCATTGATGCGCCTTGAATTGCAAAACATCTGCCATTCACTCTGCAGAGTCCGCGGGCCATTTGTATAAGAAAAGTGGACACTGGCTTCTGGAAAGACGGACCATATACTTACAAAGAAGTGCCACTGCATAGAAGTAGCCAAATCAAAGAAGTTCAAGCAAGCAGTGATGGATGGAGAACGGTAGAGATTATATCAGAACCCTACTGTGCTTAAAAGTGGAGAACCAGCTCGGACAGACCTAAAGCCTTGTGGTTAGAAACTGCTCTTTTTGGATCCACTTATTTCTATATAAAGCAAATACCAGGATCTGTTACAGGTCGATAATATAGGCTTTGGCGTTAATCACTTTAGCTAATAATGGCCTTCATTGAGTAATAATACAATTATTATGTAATGTTTAATTGTGTAGCCATTGCTGGAAGTAGAAATTGAGCACTGGAAGCTTTGTGATGTGTTAAAAATCAAGGCAGATTTCCCAGGGTGGTTCTATTATCCCCCACAACGAACCCCAACCCAACACCCCCCCAGCAGTGGAAAATCGGGGTGTTGCGGCTCAAAAGGCTAGAGGCGGCCCTGCGATTTTCTTCGCTTCGTAATTTTAGGCCCAAAAAGACAAAATAGGTGCACTGTTAAGGAGAGAATGGGCTCGCTGGTGCCTAAATAGAGTCGACAGAGCAAAAACCAACTTGTTGAGTCTTAACACCTGCTGAGTAAATGGGATTTGCCATACAGTTTATTGTAGAATAGTAGAATATAACGATCGGCCGCTGAAGAAATGTTCTTTTTCTTACTCTCAAACAGATTAAAGCGGCTTCAGCCCTAATCTGGCAATGAATTAAAATCTGCTGCTTTTGTTAAAGCCCAGACGAGAACGTGCCTTCAGGCGTCCTAATTGTATTAATCATTTCATATAACCAAATATTTAAGTTATAATATAATGTTACTTATACTGCTAATCTACCAAAAATACATTCGACATTTGATATTGTTAGAATAAACTGTTTCATATACAGAGTTTGTATTAGAGAATGGAGAGAGTATGTGGTTATGGAATCAGGTGCAGGTTGATTTAACAGCGCTTTGACAGTCCAAACAAGGCTTAGACGCTGTCCAGAGCAGTGGGGAGTATACTGTACTTTGTAACGACACGTAGGCGTTCAGATACTCCAGCAGCCGCGTGGGTGGGCATGGGTTTCTCTCTGGAAAGAAAACTGGTATGAAATCGACAATTTGTTGGTGTCAGCCTTCAACGAGCCCCCGCCATATGCCACGCTGGCCCTCGCCATTGAAAGCATTCGTTCGCGGCTTCACGGTCCGTCCTCCCGTTCCACATGCCAGAGCTCTCAATCGTGGAACAAAGCAGCAATTTACCTCTCAAATGCAGAACCCCAAGGTGCCCGCTCCCCTCAAAATACTGAAAACCTGTTTGGGGAGTGTGTTGAAGCATCCAAAAGTTACACGGTTAAAATACAGGATATTAAATTGTTGAGGTATTTGCTTGGATGTATGGCAAATAAAATTATATAGGCTCAAATAAGAACCATATGACTATTTGTAAAGTTTAAAAAGAAAAGAAAATGTGACCTTTTAATGTCAGAAATTTCCAAAAAAGTTCAGGACAACTAGGATTTAATTTGTAAAAGATAATTGAAATCTTGAGTTTGTGGACAAATCATCCACAGTTGCCTGTGATGGCTAGATGACTGAGTGTTGAGTCTAATCCATGGAAGCCCCTTGCAAATTAGGACTTAAAGGATCTGCTTCTAATGTCTTGATGCTGGTCCTACAGCACTTCTGAGGTATTCAGGGTTTATGACTCACGTGTTAGGACTATTATGGTGAGACCTGGTGATTTATACAATATTTGGCAGGTAGATGTGCTTTAACAATCTAAGTTGCGATACCATTTTATATATTATAAAGTCTAAATGAAAAACAACAAATGCGATGGATCATTTTCCTTTTATTTTACACACACAAGGTAGTATTAGGTTAATAAAATATTACTCAGATTTGAACATTCCAATGTCCCTAGTAAAATATCGATCAAAACAGACATCCTTTTGACATGGGCATCACTTAGAAAAAAGAAAAAAAAATTCCAAGTGGTGCAACTGTCCCTACCATCAGGAGATCAAGATATTCACCCCTGTTGGTGCCACAGAAATCCATGGCAGGGAGTCCATGAGTGTATAATTGGCCTCATTCTCTCTGGGTTTGTAGGAAGTCCCCCCCCCCCCTTGGTGCTTGCCAGTAGAGGCATCTGTAAGCTTATGTAACAGAAAGGGAAGATAGAGCTCTCTAAGTGTGTTGAGCTTTCCAATAATGATGCATACCTGGCAGCTCTGAAAAGATGCTTTTTGACTAGCTGGGTGGAATCATAACATGCTAGGTTTCACCCTTCAAGAATTGGGAAGTCCTAGTGAGGAGGGATCCTAGCTAGTTGGTGGAACTGGACATGATTCAATTTGGGATTTGGGAAGACTTGGAAAAAAAACCCATACCAAAATATATGTATATGTGTGTATCTGTATACATATAAATACATATAGTATTTATATAAATATATATAGTGTGATCGAGTACAAATCTTGGACAATCTTATCTTGAACAAAAATAAAGTTTCAAAGGTTCTTTACGGTTCCATATTCTAATTACAATTATGTTTCGTTATGATCCATCTAACAAAAGATACCTTAGGGAAGCAAAAGTGTTTCATACATGTTTTCCTTTTATGGCACCTTTATTTTTTGTCATTGTAGGACCACTTAACTGTCAAGCTTCTACGTTCTACTGATGGTTTGGGTGTAAGTCTGAATAGATGTCTGAAAGTATGCCTGAGTGTTCTTTTTTGGCTGCAAAACAATGATGTAAGATTTTGGGATGAAGTAGCTCAGCAGAATACCATACAAACTGGATAGCTGGGCTGCCGCATTAAGCAGCTGTATGTGTACAGCCTGAGAAATCATATCTGCTGTGAAATAAAGGCACCAGCTGATGTATAATAAAAGAATGCTGAAAGTTATGGATTTGGCCTCATTGTAGTTTTTAGGTAGATCAGCACACATGTAGGACAAGAAGAAGCAGAGAACACTCAGAAACGAAATGAGGAATACCACCACTTCTAACGTCCCTCTGTTCCCTGGTGAGCAGCCCAGGATGATGAGATCTTCAAAAGATGATTCATCCCTCCAAGGACCAGGTATTTTGATGGTCATCCACAAAACACAAAAGATAAATTGCAGGACTGCAACAATGGTTATGACAATCCATTGGCCATTGAGCTTCACCCATGATTTGTATGCTTCTGGGAACTTATTGGCCATTTTGAAGACATAGAATATTTGAAAAGAGCGTACAGTCAAACAGGAAAGGCAGACAGTGTAGAAAAAACAGAACATCACATTTTTGAAGACGCACTTTAACTGTGTGGGCTGTCCAAAGAAAAAGAATACGCTTATGCTAGACATAATCAAAGAGGCTAACATGAGGAAACACATGTTGCCTCCAGCAGACTTTACAACTGGCGTGTTGTAATTGAACAAGAACAGAATTATAATACCAAGGCTCAGTAGCACCAGAGAGCCAGCAGACACCATGAGTAACACGCATAAAGGGTCTGTGAACTGAAGATACAAGATGGCACGCTTCTGACAGGATGTGCTTCCCTCTGTTGACCACTCTCCTGCACTGCATGCATTGCAAATGTAGGGGTCTCCTGGAAGGATGAAGATCACTCGTTCAATATTGATGTCGATCACAAAGCCAGAATGGAAACTGAATCTTTTGTTTGGAAGCCTCTAATTCTGGGCATTCTTTGCTGCATATGGCAGTAAGAATAAATTTAGAAAATACTATAATGGGGAACGTTTTCAAGTGAATATTTACACAAAAAACCACACCAAGAGCCACTCAGATTTTTTTTGATGGAACTGATGGTCAGGTGTGAAAAATATTTTTTAAATTGAAAAAGTCTCCACATAATGAAATAATGAAATAATAACTGTATATCTGATCCAAAAAATGTTCCTTTTTAAGACTAGTTTTTGTAAGAAAATATTAATGCTTCAGCAGAGTTGCACTAGATTTTTCACTTCTCATTTGTAAATAGCCAGGGTGTGTGCTAGTATTATTACTCATTAATACATAAATTCCTTTATGTAACCTTTGCAAACAATAAAAAAGTTTACACTTTTAAATGTAAGTTGTCTTTAAGGGTTCTTTGTGTAAACCATTTTTGGTTCACTAAATGTTTGAGTCTGAAAAACCTTTTTAAAGATGACAAAATGTATATAATATAATATAATATAATATAATATAATATAATATAATATAATATAATATAATATAATATAATATAATATAATATATAATATAATAACAACATAACATAACATAATATAACTATCACTGAATGAAGTTCTTCACATTTACATGGTTATTTAGGGAAATCAAAAAGAGGATGCTACAGGAAGATTTGGGTCCAGATTACTTACGTGTATAGTTTACATAGGTGTTACTCTTGCACTTCTTACACTGAAAACAGCAGGCATGGTTGTGATCCTGTTCCCTTTGAAATCCTGCCGGACACTCCACAGAGCAGTTTGCAAAAGGCACCTCATAAAGGCAAGAAATCCTTAATTAGCACAAGTAAAAAAACATGATGTGACAAATGAAACAATGAATGAGGGTTTTACTCACAGTGCCATCTTCCCATTGTATGAGGGAGTTGTTGATGTTGAAAGCAATTTCTGGATATGTGTCATACGTGCCAATCACCTCAAAGACCTGAGAACTGGATTCAGGGTGCCAGTGGATTACCACAAAACTGATAGGTGGATCCCCATTGGCATCATACTGTACTTGATGGCCATTGAGAGAAAAATTCAACTTCTTAATTTCCTTCTGAAGCTACAAAATATCAGACCACCAATTACAAAGATGATGATTTGGGCGAAAATATCAGTTGAACATTATGAAGATATTTTATCATTAATTTTATCAGGCAGTTTTACGTACCATGAAGGGGTAAACTGGAATGCTCTTTTTGCAGCCATTCCCATCACAGCGTAGAATGTTGTGTAAAGCATGTGCCATGGTATAAATTGCAGTATAAATAGGAAAATTGAAGGTGGGACTTTCATCTAAAATCTCCTCCGCACTCAAATTTGTGCAATTCTGACAGATCTGATTACAAAATTTTTCCACTGCCTTAGGTGGCTGGGCTTCACATTCCTCATTGTCATCACTGTTTCTTCTGGTTTTATAGATGAACTCACTAAATCCAGGAATAGACATTAATTTTTCTGTAATGCCAAAAATCTTGCCAATCCTTTTTATCCCTGGTTCTCGAGGAAGCTGCTTGTTCATAGACCACCCCTCACTGGCGATCCAAACTTTGTTCCTGATATTGTAATTTATAGCTGCTTTGATTAGGTTCTCCGCTATCACTTCCAAAGAAAAAACCACTATGACCTTTATTTTAAGCATCTCAATTTTGTGAAGGGTTAAACGGTAATCTGAGTCTAGATTCAGCAATTCTTGATAGGCCAAGCAAATGTTGTTTTTTCTTGTGTATTGGTCAAATAAATTTAGGCCATCTTTGCTGTAGTCGTCCTGGCTGCCAATAAAAGCAACCCAGTTCCATCCAAACCATTTAATGATGCGAACTATCATCTCAATCAGGTTTTTGTTGCTGGGCATTGTTCTCACAAAGGAAGGGTACAGCATTTTATTACTTAGTTCATCAGCTGATGCTCCATAATTCACCTGTAGGTGAAAAAGCAAAAACAGCTCATTAACATGAAAAAGTGAAGTACTTTGAAACTATTTAATATGTTTAGAGGTATAAAGTCTAAAATGTTTTATATACCATTGGGATAAGGTCTAGCATGAAGAATGGTGCAACGGTGAGAGTTGTGGTGCTTTCATATGGACCTGTTACACCAATTACTTTAGGCTGGTATTTATTGTAATTACGCAGCACTGGGACAGATCCATTCTGAGAGATAAAACTGAAAACGGAGGGAAAGTTCTGTGTGTCCGAGCAATGGTTAAAGATTTCATAGCCGAGTGTTACATTTGGAAGGATTTTGGAGGAGTTATTAATCTCTTCCACAGCAAACCTCATCACCTGGAACATCTGATAAGCTGATTCATCAAACTGATACCTGGAGGATTAAAACAGGAGAAAAATGTTCCAAAAAGCAAAAACTGTTTTAAAAGGAATAAATAAATTCACCATGAAAGTACATTACCAAATGTTTTTCATATCACAACCAGAAACCTATTCTGAAAACCAAAATCTAAGATATCTAACACTACTCAGAATTCTTCTATTTCATCATTTCCACCTGCATCCTCAAAGTAAGCATGCCAAACAAGGGTTCTTTGGATTAATTTTTAGATTCCTGATTAACATCTAAATGCAACAAGCTATGTTTCATCACGACATAATTCAGGTAAATATCCTTTTAGAAACTGTTTTTGTTAAGCCCAGTAAATTGGAGAACGATAAGAAAGAAAAAAAACCCGGAAATTTGGCTGATTTAACATATACGTTTAGGAATTGTTTTTTAAAACACAGTAACCTAGAGAATGATAAAAAAGACAAATAAATTCGGGAATTTGGCTGATTTTCCATTTCCTTAATCACACTGCTAAGATGTAAACAGCCATTTAGTGTTTTGTTGTGACATCTGTATCACCACTGCTGATGTGAATATTTCAGACTTGGTAACATTTCATTTAAATTTATTTAAAATGAATCTAAAACTTGATGTAATTCATCATGTGATTGTTGATAATGAAAGAGGTCTTTTCCCAGTAAACTTTCTCCGCATGTCAAACCACTTCATCATATCACTACATCATTTCACTGCTGAGGTAAACAGAAGGTAAAAACATAGGGAGCATTAAAACATACCTGTGGCACTCAAGGGTGACTGGGTAGGACTGGGGCTTTGGGTTTAAAACCATATCCAATGAAAAGAATCCACCCAACAAATACTCTCCCTGCAAGCTAAAATCAGATGACAAGCAAGAGATTTTGACCTGGTTAGCCAGATCCAAAAGCAGAACGTAAATAGTGATCCACTGCATGCTGCTGGCAGAAGTATTTCATGATATGGCAATGTGTTGTGAGAGTGAACTAAGGAGGGCATGAGTAACGTCCGTGTCCACTTTACATAGATCAATTTGATTAAACCACTATATGGATCATTACATGGCATTTCCATAATACAACCAAAGATACAAACATAACATGAGACAAAGTATATATTGAATGATCTCCATAATCCTCAAAAAGTTCACTGACTATTTTAGTAGGAAGAAATAATTTAATAATATGTAAGTTTACATTTACAACTGATCCTAGAATCATACAACAAATGGAAATATAATAAATGAGTGGCGAACAAAACATTTTACTATATGTTTTAGACTGGCCTAAAGACATCAAAGCATGACTTTAGTCTTTGTGTAGTTGATGGTGCTGACACAATGTACATTTCACTTGAGTGTAACTATGGCCATGCTGAATTGATGGCATGAATGGAAAAAGCGGATTAATACCATAAAAAAGGGTTTGTTTTAGTTTATCTTGGATTTAGGAGGACTGTGAGGATCCATTTACTGCTATTGTCAATTATAAATGTGAACATACACAGAAGTGCGTGGTTGTTCTGCAAACATTTACATTCTGCTAATAGTCTGGGTATAAGTCTGAATTTTGGTCTGAAAGTACCCCTGGGTGTTCTTGCCAGGTTGAAAAAGAATGATGTAGGTTCTTGGGATGAAGAAGCTGACGATAATGCCATATGCACTAGACAGTTGGGCCACTGCATTAAGAAGCTGCACATATTTCCCCCTGAAAACAATGTAGGCTGTGAAATATGTGGTCCAGCCCAGGTAAAACAGAACCAGGCTAAACGTGATGGACTTGGCTTCGTTGTAGTTTTTCGGGAGATCTTTTCCCATGTAGGAGAAGCAGAAACAGACAACGCTAAGAAACCAAAGGAAAAACCAAGCAAATATGGACGTGCCCAATGTACCAATATCACAGGTGAGGATGGTCTGATCTTTAAAGGATGTGTTGTCGTTGTAGGGTTTTGGTGCGCCAAACTGTAGCCACATCCAGCAAGCAAAGAGGTGCAGGGCCGAGTACGTAGCAAGGCAAAGCCACTGACCATTGTACTTCACCCACCAGCTATATGCCTTTGGAAATTTGGCAGCCATCTTGAAGACAGAAACGATCTGAAAGGAACGCACAGCCATGCAAGAGAGGCACACCGTGAAGAAAAAGATGAAAAAGACATTTCGTAAGACACAGCTGGCAGGTTGAGGCACTCCGAAATAAAAGAACACCCCAACATTGGACATAATCAAACACGCTAACATGAGGAAACACATGCCCCCACCAGCAGACTTCACCACTGGAGTGTTGTAGTTGAGCGCGAAAAGGATGGTGACCGTGATGGACAGAACAATGAAGCACACGGCACATGACAGGAAAAGTCCAGAGAGAAGGTCTGTGTGCTGAAGGTAAACAATAGTTCGCTTCTGACAGAAAACACTCCCCTCGTCCGACCACTCCCCCTCCTTACAGGAAGCGCAGCTATAAAGGTCCACTGAAACAAAAAAGCCCAAAAACAAACAAACTTTTAGTATTGGGTTTATAATAAAAGTCTTAAATTGCATTGCATTAAAATAAAAGTTTTTATTATGAATAAAGTAAAATAAGTAAATTGGCCCCTATGGCGACTTGTGAATACACAACACAGAGAGAACAATATGAAATACTTTCTCTGCCTTTAACACAATCATCAGTTGAAGCATTGGGCATCCAGCGCTTGTGGGGCAGTGTGTGGGAATGGTATATTGTTCAATGGTAACTAAGCATTGCAATTGGCAGTTCTGAGATTCAACCCCCCAAACTTCTGATGATAAAGGTAGCTCTCAAAGCACTCAATATGTCACCAGCTGACACAAAATAATAATAACAACAACAACTACAACAACAACAACAACAACAACAACAACAACAACAACAACAACAATTATTATTATTATTATTATTATTATTATTATTATTATTATTATTATTATTATTATTATT
>JBBMFX010000016.1:3328582-3338708 GCA_037832545.1 Rhabdalestes septentrionalis | reverse complement strand
AGGTCAGTACTGATGCTGGAACATTGCTGTGAGGGTTTGATTGTATGAGAGTGTTAGTGAGGTCAGTACTGATGCTGAAACACTGCTGTGAGGGTTTGATTGTATGAGAGTGTAAGTGAGGTCAGTACTGGTGCTGGAACTTTGCTGTGAGGGATGGATTGTATGAGAGCGTATACATTTCATACATTTAAGTGTTAAATTATTAAGAAAAATATAATTCACAACATTTGTAACATAAATATTGATGTACATTCAGCTGTGTTTCCAAAAGATTAAAAGGCAGGAGGTGTGAAAGTAGCAAATCCAAGAACTTTATTTGTTTCCCGAGTGTTCTCCTGTTTTTAGTTCTGTTCTTCTTAAAGCCTGTATATTTATTACTGTATTTACCTGCTTATACCAAAGAAACTGCGCTGCATGAGTTACAGTTCAGTCTACAGGGGGAACATCGGTGTTCATATTCTAGCACTGCGGGAGTTCAGTGTAAACTTTACAGTACAGATACGGGTTTACATTCTAGCACTGCGTGAGTTCAGCGTAAACTTTACAGTACAGATACGGGTTTACGTTCTAGCACTATGGGAGTTCAGTGTAAACTTTACAGTACAGATACGGGTTTACGTTCTAGGTTTACGGGAGTTCAGTGTAAACTTTACAGTACAGATACGGGTTTACATTCTAGCACTGCGGGAGCTCAATGTAAATTTTACAGTACAGATACGGGTTTACATTCGAGCACGGCAGAAGCTCAGTGTAAACTTTACAGTATGGATACGGGTTTACATTCTAGCACTGCAGAAGCTCAGTGTAAACTTTACAGTATGGATACGGGTTTAACTTTACACTTTTTTCAAGGGTGCTGAGTTTAAAATTAAATTAAAGGGATTTGGGAGCATATTTTTTTATATTCTTCTAATTCATTTTCCGGATGAATTTTTGGGTTTTTACGACGATATTCAAAAATATGCTCCCAAATCACTTTAATTTGGGAGCATATTTTTGAATTTCATTTTAAACTCCAAATAATGAATTTATTCAGAAAGAGAGAGTGGGGAGATTCCTGTTTAAATGTTTTCTGTGTGATCAGGATAGAGAGGCTGGCGTTTTTAGAAATCTGTTTTTGAAAGGTTGAGAGGATTTGTTGGCGTAGTAATACAGTGCATTGTGGGATTTGTAGTTCGTTCCCCCATTTAAATCGGTAAAGTCCGGTACCTTTTTCTGTTCCGGATTTTCGGGTTATTTAGGAAGTTTGGGAATTTAGTTATTTTTCTGAGGATTTTATAAAAGTTCTGAAACTGTGGGACTGAAACAATGGCCGCTGTGTTGCCAGGTTGATCCTTTCACTCGCTGTTTTATAAAAGGCTTTGAACTGTTACTATCGAACACAGGACCGAAACACACGTGCAGTCAGAGGTGGAACCTTTATATTATTAAAAAATATTAATCCAGCTCCTAAGTATTTCTGCAGTGTGTATGTGCACAAATTTCTAAAAACTCATCCCTTGCCGTCAGCCATTCTAAAGTGTCATCGAGCCTTGAAGTGTGCCGCGTGCCCCAACTGCCTCAAGCTGACATTGTCTAAACCAGCTTCTTCCCTTTAGGGGAAAAGGGAGGGAAGACCATGAGGTCATCATGAAAACATGATTCATTTTGTTCATAGTCAAAGGTTATAGGCGTATTTGAAGTAGAATAAAGTCTCTAAAAACTCTCAGCCTCAAAAATGGCAGTTATTTCTCTGAGACTGGCCAACTGCAAAAATATACAATCAACTGTGTGGAAGCAGAGATATGTATATATCTCCAAAGTATAAGATTATTTATCCAGAAAATGTAAGATTTTTAGCTCCTTTCTGCAGGCTTCCCTGTGGCCATTTGGCTGTCAGAAAGGGTTTTGAATGTTTTATTAAGATAAATATACAAGATAACTAAATAAAAAATATGATTTACATGCAAACGGTTTCTAAATCAAATGTAATTAACATTAAGAAAATTTAAGGCTGAACACTGTGACTTCCAAAACAGGCCACAACAACATTTTATGGCTTTTCTGATATATGCCTGCTGTTGGCCATGTTAATCCTGCTATTATTGTTGGTATGAGCCTGTTGTTACTCCTGTTGGTATAGAAGTCTTCTTTGCTCTTTGTCTTCAAAAACCTTCTGACGACTGTTCAGAGATCATCTCCTGTCCTGATGCAATTTCAGTGTTCTTGCACTACTCTCACATATGATTTTAGCACTTAATGCTCTCCTCTGCCTCTCCTGAAAAGTTCAGTTATGTTTGTCATGTTGGTATCATCAGTATAGGCTTGCTATTGACCATGATATTACGGTCAGTTTTGTCAATATAGAGCTGCCTTTTGCCATATATTTTTGAAGGAAATTTACCTTCAAAAGAAAATTCCTTCTTTGTAATGGATTGGAATTCGAGTGAGGCCTGTCAGTGGAGCTGTGGAAAGCTATTATTCTGTTTGTGTGAACCTTCCATCCTCGTGGCATGTTGTTAAAATGAATGGGGGGGCTGAGAGGAATGTGGTCCCCCCTCTTCTCTTCCCTGTAATTAGGCACTTATCACCAGACTTTGTAAACACTGATACTTCTGCTCAAAGAAAAGGAGACGGGGGAGTTCAGCAAGCTGCTGGTCCAAGAAACAAGCCGACTTGGGGTATCATGGTCAAGCATGACTGACTGATTTAACGCAGGCCTTGATCTCATTGACCCCTTTAGGGCTAAATGTTCACATCTAGCGTTCTTGAAACCATGGGCGGTAATTCAACTGATTATCCAGCTCAAGCATCAAAAACACCCCTTTGCCTCATTAAATATGAACAAACATGTCTGGAGCAATTATAGTGTATTCATCCTAGCTTCTACAAACAAACTGTGCAATAATAACCTTATCCGATCCAAATCTTAATAGAATATTTTCTACAGCCAAGCGCTCCCTGTTTCCAATAATTCTAAAAATATGTATATTAACAATTAATATCAAGTAACACCATGCTTTTGCGTGTACTCTTTGTACCTGAGCAATAACAGCATTTGGTTTGGGTTGAACCAGTGAAATGGCCTTTCGTTCTTTTTCACAGCTTGGCCCACAATCTGCCCATTCAAGTTTTTTTTTTTTCTGAATACATAACCACCTACACCCTGTGCCCAAATTACAAGTCCGAGCCTGGTCGCATTAGCAGGATAAGAGAGGGAAGTGTGTCGTGGAATGTGCCTAGGGCTCTGCAAAAACAGATCTGCACACATAACATGCTCACACATACACACACCCCTTTCCCCTGTGTCTGTTTTCCTGACTGCATGCGTGTGTGTGTGTGTGTGTGTGTGTATTTAAGTGCATTCTGTGACCAGCCCTTTCCATTGCTTTCAAAAGGAACATTTTTCACAACAGGGGCTTTGGGTAAATTTTTCATAATTAACATTCTGAATATTGTCATCCAAAACAAATGTTCAAACAAATGTTAAAAGTTGATTGCGTGCTTTTGCTGTCATTATTGACATTCTGTTCACATAAATCCTTGGAAACACTTTAACTGAATGACATGTCTAGTCATATGAGAGGCTCCATAATGGGGACTCCAGGTGTTTGCAGTGGTGGCAAATACATTCACCATAAGGTGAATTTCCTCTGGAAATGCATGGTATGTTGTTTTATGTCCTGAAAGAGTAAACAATGTTCAGCAAGGACATGCCTTTTCAACTGTCTGATTTGGGCCTGCGTTATTTTGATTGCAGGGATGTACTGATTACATGTTGTATACATTATTTAGCATGTTTGTATCCAGAAATGTATGGTCCTGCTCTGGCTTTAGGCTGATGCATGGACTGTTTTTCTCAAACACCTAGAGATTTAAAGTATTGATTAATGTTTATAGCTGTGAAATCTTTAATATGCCTCTCTGTCTGAATATGTGTGAGATTCATGTTGCAGACATTATGTTGAACTTTGACATGAACAAAAAACCCTGGAACTTGCCTTAAAATCCTTTACGTTTTTGTGTTCTTTTTTTATTTTATTTTTTGCTGCTCTCTTGGGCATCAAGTATCATTTTATTTTAAAGGAACTTGCAGACATTTTTTCAGAGAGAGACCTAAACCTGTATTCCTAAGGTTTCTTGGATCAGATGTCTCTTGTTCATGATGGGCAGATAACTCTGACCTCAGTCAGATGAGACGGAGAGAGCCAAGTTACAAAAATGGGTGCCTGTAAAGAGATCAGTTGGATTTGGTATTGAAATCAAGCAATAAATTATTTCATAATCTTTTCACAGGTCCTGAACTGACTTCTGGAGGGGCACCAGAAGGTTCCAAAAAATGACCCAATCTGTGCACATAAACCCCAAGTTGCCAAGTGAGTGTTTGCCTTGTTAACTGGCATAAGGTAATAAAGAAGCAGTTATTGCCTTGTTAGACAATCGTACTAAGAAAACTGCAACAAACACAAGACATAAGGCTAAGAGAAGGGGTCCCTGATTGGTCTTTTGATGTTTTATACTGTTACTTTGCCATCCAGGAATGTCTGAGCTCTTCTGAAAAACCACTTCATCTAGGCTAAGCGATCAAACAAATACACAACAGAGAATCATGCATGCTAAATTAATTCCTTAACATTTGTATTCTTTTAGATTTGGGTGCCCCTTTTCATTGTGCCACTCAGGAGGAGATGGATCACAGTGGATCCTATTCTGTACAGACTCCATATGGATTCCAGCTGGATCTTGATTTTGTCAAGTATGTGGAAGAAATAGAAAGTGGTCAGAGCATCCGCAGGGCTCACATGAGTCCTCGGAGGTCATCACGAAGTGACCGAGTCTCTCAGAGGGGTGTAGGGGGACGCACCAGTGGCTGGACATCTACTGAGTCACTCGCATCGTCAACAAGCGAGGATGGGCGGTCTGTTCCCCCACCCATTTCTCGAAGCCATGTTACAGCTAGTAAATCCCAGCCACTTTCACCAACCTCAGTATTCAGCCCCACACTGCCTACTTCTTCAAAGGTTCCACCTCCTCCACCCCCACGTAACCCCAGGGTAGAGAGAACACTACTTGAAACAAGCCGTCGTCTGCAGCAGGAGCAGAGTCTTTTCCCAAATGGTGTAGGCCCTCCTCACTCTGATCTTACCAAGGTGAGTATCAAAGATGGAGGATCCACTGGCAACTTGTCTGCACCTTCCCAGTTTTCTCCTGATGGTCACCTGCTACAGATTTCCCCTGCTGTGCAGAATGCCTCCACATCTGTCTGGACCAGAGTTAGCCCCCAGAACTCTGGGAGGAGCACCCCAGCTTCCAATCCTGGATTGTCTACAATTCCTCCCCTACAGCTTCAGACAGTACGAGAGCAGATGGCCTCAGCCCTTAAACAGCTCAAAGAGATGGAGGAGAAAGTGAAAGGTGTTCCAGCCTTAGAAAGAGAAGTGGAAATTCTGCGCTCTGAAAAGGACAGACTGCTTCTGGCTCTTCAAAAGAAAACCGAAGAACTTGATGATTTAGCTAAAGTGCAGAGCTCCACTGAAGCGGCAGTAGGCACAGTTGAAGCTGTACACTTACCTTTGGACCCGAGAACTCCTGATCAACAGATGAAATCCAGTGAAATAGTAAAAGAACCTATAGCAATGATAATTGAACAAAGATCAATAGCTGTAGGTAATGATATCCCTGTTGAGGCAGTGCTAGTTTACAGTCGGCAGGATACTAAAGATGCAGCTGTAGAAGCTGTTGTTGATGTCTGTCATACAAGCGTTGAGACTGAGGGGCTGACTTTGCATGATAAAGAAGTCCAAGCCATAGTTCAGACAGATGAAGTGGCTGTTGAGGTGATGGAATCTTTACTTGGGCTGTCAAGTGAGGCTGAACAGAAAATAGACAACTTGCAACAGACTATTAAATCTCAGCAAGAGTCAATCCAAGTTCTGGAGACACGTTTAGCCCAGACAAGTCATCACCTAGAGGAACTGAAGGCTAAAGAGATTGAAAAGTCCTCAAAGATCTTATTAGATAGGGGCACACTTGCCAGACCGGAGACCTCAGAGGTTCTAGTAGAAACGGAGCCATGTTTGAAATCCTCAATAGGAGTGGGAGTTTCAGAGAAAAACTTTCCAGCAGTAAAAACTGATCAAAGCATTCAGACAGACTCTCTGGGAGACGTTACACAGGTCACCACAGGTGTCCAGTGGGAAGATCCTCATAGCAGCGATGCACAAGACAGTCAAGAGCAGTCGGCCTCTGCAGAGGGTGAGTCTTCTCCAAGCTTCTCAAATTAAAAAGCCAGTCAGAGATTTTTTTTTTTGTTGGCTTTTCATGCTTGACCTGAGTTTAATGTTTCTATTGGAAGCTACAGGCCCTCTGAAATCTATCATGAAGAGAAAGGATGGGAGTGGCTCGGGTCCAGCTGGTAACGGTGGCAAGAAGAGCTTGAAATTTGTTGGGATTCTCAATGGAGGGTCAGTTGCTCTTATTTTTCTGGTAACTATGCATCTGTTTTGGGGCACGAAATACATTACTTAATTCTTGTCAGTGATGGCCAGTCATAATTTTGGATCAGAAGGCTAAACATTCCACATCTAATAGCTAATATCACCCATCAATCCACAACATTTCAAGACGCACCTTCCTAACTACAGCAATGGAAAACTGACATATGCTGTCACATTTAAATATTTAAACAACATTCAATCTATATTTAACATCATTGCCATTTTCAGTTACATCACAAGCCGAATTTTAAGGACGCAGTAAATTAGCAAAAAGTCTGTTTACAAAAAACATGCTAAAATGTAATTACAGCTTATAAGCTTCAGATGTCTGTCTATAGTTGCTTTATCACAACTGTTAGCTTGTCTCTAACTAATACAGGGAAACTGAAAAAGAAACAAAAAACGGTTCGACTGGAAATAAGCATGCTAAAGAGCTGCTTAACAGATAAGCACAACTATGGAACTAATTTCTGCATTAAAAATTGTGATGTAATGACACCAGAGCCCGACCTCCCTTCGTATCAAAGCAGGTTTCGATGAAATGTAGCATTCCTTCTGGTCATGAAAAAACACAACTGTTTTCTAGTATCAATAGAGACAAAATAACGCCTGGTCTCTGAGGAAGTCCTGAACCATCTCTCTGCCATTCTTTAGAGACCAACCCAGTTTTCTAATCTGTGTGATATCAAACTCGGCTGTGCTTAGATTTAGCAGTACCGAGACACAAAGTCACAGAAACATGGGACAGATTGTACGTCCATCACTGGATAGATACATTCCGTGCCCCCCCAATTTTTTACACAGTGACAAACTGTAATGACATACAGACTTACAGAAATGACAAATGAAGAGGATGTTTTTTTTTGTGGAGGGGACACTTTTGTAAAGTATTCGGAGATATATTTATGTTTTGCTTTGTTCCAGCAGAGACAATATTCAGTATTTCACAGTAATTTAGGACATCCAGTTAGACATACTTCTACTGGTGCTGATTGAAGGCAGAGGCCATCATCACAGCCTTAAAAAAACCTAACGAAACCTAACAGGGAACGAATCCGGGATGTCTTTCATACGTTACATTTGACACGTTTGATCACAAATATGATCAGTACAAATACAGCTTGGGCTAGATATAAAATGACCGTTTTGGTGGTGCTGTTGTTCAGAGGGCCACATAAGTCCAAATTAAGATACCTCGAGTCTTATTTTAAGTACAGGAAGGGCTAAGCCCCACTAGCCCATTTTTACAAGCTGTCACTGTCCTTTGATCTTATATTTGACCACTATTTAATGGATGTTGAGAGTTCTACCTTATGTCATTGTGAAATGTTGCTTGCGTGCTGATGTTATTTCCTATCCAGATATGAGTCCACTTCTAGTGAAGAGGAAGATGAGGAGGATGAAGGAAGCTCTTCAGATGAAGATGCAGCCGGTGCGTGCTCAGACAGCAGCGAGGAAGAGGCGGCAGCTCTGGAGGACACATCTGACGAAGAGAGGAATGTAAATTTGGATGACAGTGATAGTGATGAAAACATAACAACTTTTACAGAAGACGTTAAGGAGCCAGTTGAAGAAGTAAAAGAAAAGTAAGTAACTGTAAATAGTTTACTTAATTTTTTTAAAGCTATAGTCAGGTCAAAAATCTAATTTGACCAATTTTCCTATTATCCCTGATTACAATCCAGGCTTCAGGATTGCTGCTATTAGTATTTTTAGCTTCTTGACCTACTTCTGTTAATTTTTTAACAGTGTGTCATACAGCAGTGGTCATCAGCTCTGTTTCTGTAGCTCTGTGCTTCTGCAGACTCCAACCATGTCAGTGCACTCTGCTGCAGCACAGAATCAGGGGCAATGGCAATATTAACACAAACATAGGGTGTATGGCTTTGATACAGTAGTTTTTTTCCTATGGAACACATATCTATTAGTCTGAAAATTAGTAAAGATTTTGAGGTTTTTTGTTTATGACCTGAAGTATATGTCTCTGCACAGTAGGTGTAAAGTCAGTCACATTCATTTGTTTCTGAAATGTAAGTTGTGCATTTTCTATTTTTGTCAAACTGTCACACACCTTTTGCAGTAAAATATTTTATAAAAGCCTTTTACAAACTAGAAATTTCCTACAACAAGAAGCTTGTGCTTCTTATTTACCTGAGCGTTATCTTCATTATAGGGACCTTTATTCCTCTACTGCACCATATCTTTGCTTTCTGATATTCTTGGTTAACTGAAGGAGGTGCGTAAGTTTTGAGTTGGACGTGAACCATCCAGTTTTTCTAAAAGACAGCTGGTGACCACTTTCATACCGTGGAAGAAATCACAGTTTACTTTAGGGCTGGGCGATATGGCAATGATGTAATCTCGATAATTTTTCCCCATATTGAACGGTAACGATATATATTTCAAAATAAGCTGTTAATGCTGCCAGCTTTAAAAGAGTATCCCAAGAGTGACTGAAGCCACAAAAATTAAAGGGTTCATTAAATTACGTTTTAAAGTATAGTTTATTAACAAAAAGAGATGACAGATTTGGCCTTAAAATTGTTTTTTTAATGTACTAAAAAAAAAAAAAAAAGTTGTGACAAAGTATGGTAAATCAGTAAATGTGCAAAATGTAAACATTAAATTATTGTAAAATCATAATTTGTAACACAATTAGACCACAGTGTCTGACTTTAAGAGGTAGGTCAAATATGCAAAACATAACACAATTTGTAAAGCTTTCACATTATTATCTTATATATTTATCTATTTTTTGCCAGGAAAACTAGTCTGTGAACAGTGACTTTAAGAGGTACATTAAATAATGTTCTGCTGTGTGATTGTGTAACCAAGTGGAGGAAAATTCCCTTGTTAAATGTGGAATATTCCTGTTAGCTGTTTAAATTTAAGTTATATTTTGAAGTTATATTTAGGAGTTAAGAAGTAATGAAAAACAAAACTAACCTTCTTTTTTAAATAACTTTTGTCAGCAGGACAATAGAGACATGACACAGGTTTCATGTCTATAGGCCCTTTAGCTGAGAAGCTAAAAAAAAAAAAAGAAGAAAACTTTCCTCACAGTCCCTTACTGAAAGCTCCGCTGAGAACGAGCTCTCCCACCTTAATGCACATTGAGATGGCTTGTGCGATGCAGTGCTCATTATATTGATCGAAAATACTGAAAATGAAGACTGTGAAACATGATCAGTGTTGTCCTTTTTAGCGGTCACACCGTTTAGAATTTTTAGAGCAAGTTGTTAAGAAGTTTTTGCCGTTTATCACCGACTGCGTCATGAATATTGAAAACAAAACCAACATTAACCCGTTATTTTTTCATTGTGCAAAAGTCACTATAGCTGATGTTGCTTAGCTGACCGTCTAACAGATAAAGTCCTATACAACTATTTAGCCAGTAAATTCGAACAAGCCTGTTTAGGTCAGTCCTATTGGACTCCCTGTGACGACGTAGTTGTGTGTGTTTCTCAGATTCTAATGACAAATAAAACTAAGCGCTGCCTGCAGAGACAGATAGAGGTGGAGATTTCACTCGAGATTAGACGGAGAATGTGAATTTAATTGGGAGAAAACACGGACGACATATGGATTCGGACACGGACCGGGTTCTGTGTTTGGCATTGATCATCACTGATGGATTTCAGCTTTGACTA
>JBBMFX010000016.1:3291611-3322248 GCA_037832545.1 Rhabdalestes septentrionalis | reverse complement strand
CGACTTCAGGAAGTTGGAGTGCCTCATATGGTCTGGCCATCAATGTCCCCTGACCGGAACCCAATAGAGCAGGTCTGGCACCAGTTGAAGCAGAGACTGAATTATCGTACCCCACTCCCATGTGACCTGGCAGAACTGTGTGGAGCGCATTTTCTCAGAACATCATCGCGAGGCTAGAGAGGAGCACGAGAGTCCCTGTCATTGCGGCAAATGGAGATACCCGCTACTGACATTGTCAATTTTTGTTATTTGTGGCTATCCCTGTTATTGCCAACATTTTGGGGTAATAAATATTAAACTAATGCAAGTGGTGTTTCTTCTCATACATTATTACTAATATCAAAGGGAACTTTTACTTATCCCTAACTTATTTTGAGTAGTGTATATTTACAGTATAAGCTTTGCTATAACATTAGTGTTATATACTGAAATAATGAAATAAATTACATACATTGCATAAATTACATTTTCAATCAAACTATCTCTATTCAATGCTTTGTTTTTGCGTTTTAGGCTGGGCAGACTGCGCTCATGCTGGCGGTAAGTCATGGAAGGCAGGAGATGGTGCGAGCGTTATTGGAATGTGGTGCCAGTGTGAACATACAGGATGATGAAGGCTCCACAGCCCTGATGTGTGCTAGTGAACATGGCCGTGCTGAGATCGTCTCCCTGCTGCTGGAGCAGCCGGGCTGTGACATCTCCATCGTAGACAATGTAAGTATACCTGATACACATTTCAGCTTATATGCGTCTGCAGCAATTTTACAGGGAAACAATTAGAACCATAACCTTTTTACTTCATGCCCGTAGGATGGCAGCAACGCCTTGTCCATTGCCCTGGAGGCATCCCACAATGACATTGCAGTGCTGCTTTACGCACACATGAACTACTCTAAAGCTCAGGCAGATGTAAGTAGTTCATCTGATAAAATACACGATCACTATTGTAGTCAAACCTTGTAACCCCATTATCGGGCGTAGCACACGGGGAGGGGGGGATTCAACACCCCCACTTTTGCTAAAATGTGATTTCATCCCCCCCAATTTTGTCAGATTATATTGTATTAAATTGATTAAATTGTATTTATAATTTGGCTTCCCTATCTCAGAACCCCCCCCCCACTTTTGGAAAGCTTGATTCGCCCCTGCCCATTATAAACATATTGTTACCAATGTAGTCCCTCAATGGTAAATTTTACTTCAGAGTGTAATTAATGAATGTCCAATTGTTTAATGACGGATAGTCCTGTCTGATCTTTTTGAACTTCCACACTGCTAATAGTCTAATTCTGTCAAATTTTCAGAACGTTACATATTCCATGAACAACCAGACAGCAAGTGTGTTTTACTGTGTATCAGAAAGTCTCACTATGAGACACATCCTACATTAGAATGGGGCCAATACTAGAATAAATGTGTGAATTCTTGAATAAAATTGCTTTATCGGCTGATATCTTGACCAGTAATCGTAGTTGCTGAACACATTTCTGACATGTAATGCATATTTAACTCGACCACTTTTTTATTGCAGGTTCCCAAAGCAAACCCTAGGAGTCCGTCCAGTCCTAGAAAAACATGGCCTTCTGAGTAACACCGTCCTTGCTCAGGAGAGAAATGGATATTAGCAGGACTAACTATCTTGACTGGAAAACTAACATTGTTTATATATTGAAAAAATGTTTACATGTAATATTATCCTATATGCAAGCCATTCAATTTATATTCAGTTGTATGTCATTATGATGCATTATATTGCAATTATTATTGTGTACATCTACAACAATCACATCATTTCTTGTGTATTGGACGGATCTACAGCCGAAAACACCACAGACATGATAGCGATTATAGCAATAAAAATAAAATAAGTATTCAGTTTGGAAAAAGTGATCAATCAGGGAGCACATATTTGGGGTAATTTACAGTAAAACATAACCAAAGAGCAAAACTACAAAACTAGCTATATATAGAAGATCATGGTTGGCTGTAGAGTTCTTCCATGTGATGCAGTGCTTTCAAATTCTGGGTTCTCCCTGCTTATGTGTTTTTGCTCAACTGCACTCAACACATGAAGGACCCAGCAATTAAAGAACACAATAGGATGTGCATCACTTTCCTTATTTAGAAACACTCACCTATGCAAGCAGGGGTGGCTCATAAACAGGATTGGAAAATAATGTATGATAGAGTATGATTTTATGATTTTTTATACTTGTCCAGGCACATAGAAAAGGTGTCTGTAAGGAGTGGGGTGGAGAACATGCACACACAACTCAGGTCAGGTCTGCGGTGAAAAACAAAGATATGTCGCCTACCATTTCATTAAAATGAACAAGTATTGTACTGGTAGATGTTGGCAGATTACACTGGTTGGGTGGAATGGTTCTGGGTTGCAGCTTCTATATGAGTTATTTGGCCTGAGCAAAGTGACTCAACAGGATATGCTCACTATTCCTTTCCTGCACATTATGGGACACTCATGTGTGTCTAAAGGCTGAAAGTGCCACTGACAAGTTGTGTAGTCAATACATTGTCTCTGGCTCTAAAAAAAGATTTAGAAGTCAATTTTGCACATATTGGTTTTGTCAATATAAATTTTGACTATTGCTCTTCTGAAATGATGTAAAAGCAAACAAAATGGAGAGACATTTTGTTCCGGTAGTGACTAAGCATAACATTTACGTTTTAATCAAATCCAGTAGGATAAAAAAAAAATGCCAAAAGCTGGTCTTGGTTAAGAATTCTTACCAGGACAAGCTCAATGCAAACACACCCAAATGTTTCCCCCCACCCAAATAACATCTGGGGGCTGCTCTCTTTTCTCATGGATAATTTGTGCCATCTAGGGGTGAAGCTGCATGCAGTCTTATCCAATTAATTGATGGGAGCCTAAGTGAAATACAGAAATTGGTCAACTTCAGGATAAATGTGCCTCAGTAGTTCAGTGTGATTCAGCGTGAGATCAGTACTGACTACAGAAAACAATGCTTTGATGTATTCATGTTTTTTTCAAACGCCTGTATATAAGAATATTTGGTATTGCATATAACATATCGGAAATAGATGCCAGTGCTAATCAGAGTAAGCTTTTAGGCTTTTTGCCCCTAACCTCCACTAGTTAGGGGTAAAATTTTCCACTCTCTTGTACAGCTACACCAGGATCTTCACACAGACCAGATGTAGTTCAGCTTGCTCTATTAATTGTGGTTGTGAAATCTTGATTAGTAAAAGTAAGCCTGTATAAAAGTGGTGCCCCCAAGGACCACATTAGTAACCCGCAGACCGGTCCAAAATAGAGCACAACTCACCTGTGAGCAACGTCTAACATAGTTTTATCCTGTTGCTCTTCGTCTTTAATCACATTTGCATTTATATCTATTTGAAAATGACAATCTTAAAAAAAGCATTTAAAACATGTTTTTTATACAGTTTTGGGGAAACGCTGTACTAGTGCATGAAACTGGTAACTGGTATTATGGCTCAGTACCTGTCATGTAGCTCTCAGTTTCAGAAACATCGGTGACCCCTGCTGTATAGCAAGTGGGGAATAGCACATCTGCTAAACTTGAGTTGATTTAAACGTTTTGGCTTGGCTGAAGAAAAAAAAAAAAAAAATCCAGAGTTCCCCACCAAAAAGCTACAATTCCTTAAAGGAAATTATTCCGAAATAGATCATCAATTGCTACCATTTTCTCATCGCATAGGTTGTTCAGCCAAGATGTATTTGGTGTCAATTTCACCTCAAGGCTACATTAACTAACACAAAGTCAATAATGATTTCCTTTGCAAATTTTATAACATACCGTTTCCTTTCCACATTATTGTACTGCTGCACACAGTTGAACATTTAAAACTATTTCGGTGACTACTGACTTTTAACAGCTAAAGAACAAAATATTGGTCAGAATGACATGATTTAAGTGAAAACTGAAAATCATTTCTGGCTGAAATGTTCCTTTAAACAGCCTTTTCAGAGATAAACGTATTAATCAGTTTCTATCCCTACTGCTGTATCGTTACTGTACATTACACTGTACTGCTGAACACAGCACCTGCATTTAGCAGCACTATTCCACAGCTAACAGTATTCTAAGGATATTCTAACTTAAGCATTTAATTTGCTCATCTAAACATGTACTCAATAAGTTATCCCGTTTTCACTCATTTTATACGCTGTTTTAGGAATTGTGCCTAACCAGTCCATTGCCTCTGTTAATGTATTACCCATATTGCTATCTTGCATTTTTATGATATGTGCCTTAAAAATACAAAAATAAAATTTGTATTACAAAAGTTCTACTTTTGTTGTTTACTAGACATCCAAATAGAAGCACTATGAACAGCAGCTGGTACTTGTGTTCTACAGAAATACTGGATAAAAGTAAATACATGTAATACGTGGATTTACAGTACCTGGTGACTTTGTATGAGGATGTGACCAAAGCTTCGAAGGAAAGTATAATGAATGTACAATTCTAGTCTTTGAGGAAGGGGTGAGGAGTTCTAATATTAGGGTTTCTTTCTGTTTACTTAATGGAAGTTGGAGGAGGCTGGTTCAATATAAAAATTGAACCCCTCATCACTACTCACCATTCGCATTCAGTGACAAAATAACTAAACACACAGACACTTAAGTCATTGATTGGTGAATTAGCCACCTAGTTAAAACACCACTGACTCACAGTCATTTAATGAGTTTCTACATATCACACCACTTATAAAAAGAATTGGAATCCATAAAAAATATGTTCCTTTAATAATACACACTTAAAATATGAATTGCAGGTAGTAGTGTGAGGTGTCTTTACGCAAGAACCGCATCACGCGGCCAACCAGTTGACATGAAAACCAGGTTTCACGTAAGCACAACTGTACTTGCAAAATAGAAAAGCTGGCTTTAAGTTAAAATGATCTGTTAACCAGAGGGAGATAAGAGCATTTCTGTAGGTGAGTGGGGAATCTCAATATACGTCTGTAAAGCCACTAGCAGGAAATAAAAAAATAAAGACACGTTTTGGCAACTTAGTCAATGTTTGAAGGGGAGGAGGGTCAAAAGTAAGATTTCTAGATGTGGCACAAAAAAAAAGAAGTCCAAAATGAAAAGAAACCTGCTTAGATGTTCATCAGCTACTACGTTCCTTTTGAGAAATTGTCACTTGCACCGCGCATCTGAGGTGTGTCCTTTAATCAAATCTGTTAAAACTGCTGACATGCTGGACACTGAATGGTTTGGGACAAGTCTGTTCCTGGTTGTTGTGAAGACTTTCCAGAAGAAGGGACAAGCAAAAAGCGAGAGAGAAGAGCGTCGCCCTGAGCCGTTTGTCATGGCTGCTCAAAGGCGACGGGGTTTAAACGTGTTGATGAGGGTGGCTGGAAACTGAAGACTGTCCCAAAAACTGCAGCCCTTATCAGAGATTCTGCTGGAGGAAATACAGCAGCATGATCTCGTAGTGCTCCCCGGATTCAGGGCAGCGGATGCTGTGCCTCTCGTTGGGATAGATCTAAGACAAGAGAAGCAAGTTGAGCGATTGTCTTGAAACTAGACCAACAAACACTACTCCACATACAAATCCTTACCAGTAGGGTTTTGTATGGGTCTTGTGTTATCAAAAAAAAAAAATCTTACACCTCCACGATGGCAACAAATTAATCAGTGTTATTTAAAGTGATTAAGTTGTTATGTTTAATGGGCCACAAGAAATGTCCACATAAAAGTCAGCGCATCAAGATCTGTTTAGATGAAATAAATGCCGTCTTATATTGACAGACAAACAAAAGGTGCCCTCAGAGTAGCATTGTCTGGATGCACCATGCACCATTTTCATTTAAAACTGCTGGTGACTAGACTAGAAGTCAAAGACAAAACTGTTCAAACCTGTAGCTGATATGGCTTCCCTGCACGGATAAGCTGAGACACCAGGAAGTTGGTGTGGAAAAAGTGCACATTCTCATCAAGGAATCCATGTAAGATTAGTAATCGGTTTGGCCTGTGAAGGAAATTGAACAGTCAAGTTAGTTAGAAAGAAGGTAATAGTGATGACAGCCCTATTTTCCACAGCTGCTTTGGGAAACTATTAAACTCAACTATGTTGCATCCTGGAGGAGAATAGAATACATGTAATCATAATTTTTTATGTTTTTATTTTTAACTGCGGGATTCTTGTTTAAAAGTTGTGGTCAGTGATATATTTCCACTTTTCTTCCCTCTTGGGTGGGGCAGAGGGAACTAAGGCTAGTTCACAACAAACATTGACTGTTGAGCCAATATGCAAATACCGTAAACTCCGGATTATAAACCGCTACTTTTTTCTCAAATTTTCACCAATTTTGAAGCCTGCAGCTAATAACACGGTGCGGCTAATGCATTTTTTTTTTTTCATGACGCCAAAAATGTTTTGCCTTTTAACCTTTGGGGAGGCACACATTTTAAAGGCTCGTTTCGGGTTGATGGGTTTTATGCGCATCTGTGACGAGCGTTTAGGCAGCTCCCGGAGGCTCGTTTTCCCAGGGCCCCTAAGCCCCGCCCAATGAAGAAGATAAGGAAGACGAAGATGACCAACAATGATTTTCCTGGTAGACTGCAGAATATATACGGGATATATTTTTACAGGTTGTTAGGAGATGGAATGTTGTTCGTGCACTGTTCGGTAAAAAAGCAGAAGCAACATAATGTGAAAGGTAGCCGTGTTACAGATACTGTTAGAAAAATAAAAACATTTGCAATATGTATTTGTTTATGTTACAGTAACATTTAAAAGTTAAAAAAAAAAAAAGTGTAGATATCTCATAGTTCAACGTGAGACACATGTGGCTTATAATCCGGTGCGGCTTGAACAAGTACAAAATTGATTTTCCTTCTAATATTTTAATCAGGTGCGCTTTGTAATCCGGAATTTACGGTAATTTAACATTATCAGTGAATTTCATTCCACCCATTCCATTCCGTCTGCACCCTGAAGATTAGATGTGCATCATTTAGGGGTTAAGAATATCTTTAACACTCAGAACTCACTCATTTGGAAGCTTGTCCACATGCAAGGCCACCGAACCTGCTTCATAGCCCAGCAGGTTATTTTCAGGCACATCCATGTAGCGTTCAGTGTAGCCAGTGTCATATGCCATCCACACGGTTACAGGAGCTCCAGCTATGGCCACCTAAATAAACAGTGAAAATTAAGTTTCACTTGAACCAGGGAGTGGTTCGGTGTTCGTCTACCCTTTCAAAAAGGCAACAAATATACTAAAATGGCAATTTGGAGTCAGATTACAGTTTTTACCAAAACACCAACACATCATAACAGTAGCAAACCAATGACCAAGGATGCAACAAATCAAAACAACCTTAGATCACTTACATTAAGTTTTGAAAAGTAATCTTATATTAGAGGTCGAGGTGTGTTTTTCTATGGCCAATTTAGAAATCAGGGATGGCTGATGGCCAAATTGTGATGCATAGACATTTTTTCGTTTTTAACTTTTTGGGGGGGTGGGGGGGCGGTCATTTGGCCATTTTCCACACTACCTCATAAAATCTGCTAATTCTACAGAAATTCTCAACTTTAAAAATACCCCCCAAAAATAATTTGAACACTTTTTAAACAATAATAATGAAAATATTGTAATCTAGTGATTGCAAAAAACCAAACAAAAACAAAACAAAACAAAAAAATCTTCACACAGAAAGGACTACACAAGGCCGTAGTGAATATGCTGTGAAAACCTGACCCACGTCTAACTGCACTAAATAATGTGTATATTGTATGTCAACAAACTCCTATTTTCCCCTTTCACACGTGAAGACTTTCATTTATAAACCTCAAATCATTGTTAAGTGTGATCATGAATTTAACAGTTTTTTGGTCTTTAATCATTTTGCCCAGTGGCTGATGGTTTCCATATTAAATGCTTTCTAACCGTAGGTTACAGTGTTGGTGGTAAGCGGACTGCAGGTGCTGGTAAAGGGGGCTTGTCACGCCTGTTCCGCAGCAGCAACACAGGGCTGCTCACAAATGCACGTCTAGCAATTGGCCTTAATGTGTGTCGATATCGGTCGATGCCCATTTTGTAAAAATGGCCAAATATTGGCCCTATTAATCGGCCAGGTCGAAAATCGATCGACCTCTAATATAAATAGTCACCGTCTTTTTAACTAGCACTTGAAGAAATATTAAATGTACTTTACATAAACATCAAATTGAATTTAAGATTTGCTTGACTCTAAACTTAAACCTGACCCTAAACTTTACCTTTACATTTTTTTGAATTTGAAAAAAAATTAGAATTAATGTTAAGATTTATGAATGTTCATAATTTTAGGAACTGAAAATGACCGACTCCACTGCTTCCACTTTTAAAGTTGGCAACTGAACTAGTAAACATGTGAGCTAATGTTTGGGAACCGTCCATGTTAAAACAGACTGAACAGATGGGACTAGCAGCATTATTGGATCATCACCACCAGTTTAACAGGTACTAAATGTAAACAGGACTACTGTCCTAAAGTCAATACTGTGGATCTGGATTGTGGAGCATTAGTTTGTGGGAGAAGAACTGGCCTTGTGTTATGTTAGCTAAGCCAGCCCAGAAAAGATAGAGATAGTAAAGATAGAGAATAACGTTCACTCACTGAAAAATGAATGAGAAATGTAATGCTCATCATGATGCTTGTTTACTGGGAAAAGTCCCAAATTTCAGTAAAACAAGCCAAACAGCTTGCATGTGCAGTAGCCAGAACAGACACATTGAAAAACATTTGTGCATTATTTAAACCACTAGCAACAGACTACTTATGATTTGAAAGGTTTCTTTTACATTAAGGTACCATTAAGGTCACAACTATTAGCTCCCCTAAAGAAATCACACAAAACCCTTAATATTTCATGGAAAGACCCTAATAAACTGGTAATACTTGTATTGGTCCAAAAGATTTAAAAAAATATCTCCAAAAAGTTTAATTCCAAATAGAACAAAGACAAAATCTCCACAAAGTTTGATTAAGAATTTTAACTGATGTGCTGAAGTTTAACAAGAAAACTGAAAAATGACAAGGCCAAAAGTATTATCCCCCGACATTTAATTGTCAATTGTGTGGCTTCTCTGTCTTACAACTGACAACCACCCCTCTGTAGTCCTTAACTAGGTTGGTCCATGTTTTTTGAGGTATACTTGCACACTCTTCCATGGCAAATTGTTCCAGCTAATCCAGATTGCAAGGTGTTCGAGCATGGACATTGACCTTCAACACACACCACAGATACTCAATGGGATTGAGATCTTGGCTCTGTGAGGCCCACCCCAGGACCCTGATTTTGCAGGTATGCTTTGGGTCATTCTCTTGCTGAAAGACCCAGTGGCAACATAAAAACTAGACTTGCAGCAGATTTCTTTAAAAAAATAAATAAAAAAAAGAGCAGTATGTTGACATTTTGAAGAATAATTGAATGACCCCATAAACATAGCATCAACATAATGCCCCCTCCACCATGTTTAACAGTGGGAACTGTGTCTTTATGGTTGAAGGCCTCTCCCTTTGTTCTCCAAACAAAAGCCACATCCCTGTGTCCAAACAGCTTGAGTTTAGTCTCATCAGACCAAACAACAGACTTCCAAGTCTCATTGCCCTGTTTCAAAAGTTCATGGGCAAAATTTATTTGGCATTGCTGTGTCATTATTTCAGCAATGGAGTTTTTCTTGGATGTGATCTCGAAATCCTCCAAGATGATGAGCTCTTACAACTGTCTACCTTGACATATCAAATCCAGATCAAAGTTTTTTTATTTTGTGCTTTCAGCCAAGCCCAGGTTAGACTGCAACAGATTTTGTCTACTGGTGCTTTGCAATGATGCATCGTATACCTGTTCTAGACACTGTGAAACATTTGGAAATAGCAGTGTAACCTTCACACAATAAGCACCTACTCTCCTCTTCCTGATGTCCAGATTAATCTTTTATTTTTTGGCATGATCAATAGTCCAAGTGCCACTGGCCCTGTTTACCAGAGTTCCCTATGTAAAGGTCATTGCTGATTACTCAGGTGTTATGGTCATTTCTATGAAATATTAAGGATATTCTGTGATCTCTTTCGGAGGGCTAATAATTCTGACCATAACTATCTAATTTTCATATAGACAGTCTTGTATTACTAAAAGTTACTGCCTGGGTGATTTCTCAAGATGGCAAACAAGTGGGCAGACTTAAATGTAAGGAGTTTTGCTGGCCTCAGCATCTAGTGCTAACAAAAACAGTACAGTGGAGCAAGAACATCTTACAATTTGGGCAGATGATAGAGCGTGCTGTTGAAAATGAGGCATAGTACAGCAAAACTGTTATTTGGAAACAGTTTCCATACAGAAACATGCACTTTGGCTCTCGATATAGAATGCACTCCAAATAAAATAGCCTTAAATATATTAACAGTCTTTTGTTCATTCATGACATCAGTGACCCACTTCAGCTTATGCACCAATCAGGACTGGCAGTGGTGCTTGTGACCATCTTACTTACTCCAATTGGTAGATTTCAGTTTCCGTCTAATTCTGTTAGTGAAGCATTAATTGGCAGAAAGCAACACTGGAACTCTTAACTGGCTTGATAAGATGCTACTAGCACCTACTGCAGATTAGGGCAGCGTAGTACTAATTTAAGCAACAGGTTAACAGGTCCACAATCTATATATTTTATTAGATCAGAAGATTATGTCGCATAAAAATTTAATTACCTTTTACAAACATCAAGTTAGCTCACAAACTCTACAGTTACAACTGTTGCAAATGTAATCATAGCACATTTTAGTCTACTGAACCCCCATAACAAAGAGCACTTATTTGTGAAGTGGCAATTTAATCATTGTTAGTGGAAACTCTGAAAGCTCCAGATGGGAAGCTCACCTTGAACACATTAGGCCGATGAATGAGGCCCATGAGGGAGAGGAATCCTCCATATGACCAGCCATGGATGGCCACACGACTTAAGTCTATAAACTTGTACTTGTCAGCCACATACTGAAGACCCTCCACTTGGTCCTCGATCTCCACCTGGCCCTGAAGGCAGAGGGCACACAGCACGTAACACGTGAATATACAAGAGTTTCCTGCTTTCATTTAGCAACGCAAACACATTTGATTTCACTTATAGATACAGCCAGTCTAACATACCATTTTATTTTTAAGAGCCCCCTCAAACTTCAGACCCCTTTGACATGAGCCTCTTCCATCGATGACAACCACTGCATAGCCTAGTGATGCTAGTGTGTTCAGACGCAAATACTTCACTCCTTTGTACGAGTTGTTCACTAACTGCACCTGAAAGGAGAAAAAGTGTTATTTTTATATAAAAAATGATAATTAAAAACAGAGAATATATATATACTTTTTCTTCCCTGAAATAAATTAGAAGCATTTTTTTTTATTTTTATGTATGGTCCTCTTTAAAGGAACCAAACTCAGTCCTCCAGAAGCAGTCCAAAAAGTGACCAAAAATGCATTGTAAATGTGTTGATACTTAGCATTTAGCATGATACTATTATTTAAACTACTTTTTCTTTCCATACCATCACATAACATCTTGATCATAATTTATAAGTCATTCTGTTTTCTACCAATTTAACAGCATTATTCTAAGAACAAACCAACCTGTGGACCTCCATACACAAAAAGGATGGCTGGGTGTTTTTTGCCAGGTTTCAAGTTGTGTGGTTTGTACAACATTCCATACAGCTCGAAGCCAGACTTTGCAGGGAAACTAAATATCTCTGGGGGAACATAATCTGCAGGGCAACCTGAAAAATAAATAAATAAATAAATAAATGTCAGCACCACACAGCTACATTATACTGGGTTAAACAAAGTTAATCTCCAACTAGGGGTGGAGACAAATCCAAATACGGTATTCGGAAAGGCACAAATAACGTGTTTTTTACGAATACGGTATTCGGACAAATACTTAAAAAACATTTGTATTCGGGAACCAAACACCGCCCCCACACCCGCGCTCACGTGGTTAGGGCTCTCCTGAAAGTCATGGGTCGTTCCCCAAAACCGCTAGGCACCTCTGATGTGCCCTAAGTGAGGTAACCATTCCCACACACTGCTCCCCAAATATGAATATTTTTCTCCTTTCATCAAATACAAATACAGAGACAAATAGTGGCCGCTCTGCACACCCCTATCTCCAACCTTGGCCTAATTTGTCCTACTAGTAAGTAATTCTCCATTTGACTTAACAAGAACAATGCTTGTTCTGGGAAAAACAAAACAAAACCACAACAAAAAAGGTGTGTTCCTTTCACCACCATAGACTCAAATGTTTACCTGCTGCCTCCATCATGCTGGCCCAGAATTCTGGCTCTTTGTGCAAAGGGTTGCTGTCCGAACCAACCAGCTTGTAGACGTGAACACACGGAGGAGTGCTCACGTTGCTGTAGTGGCTGATGAACATGTCGAAATTCTGCAATTTAAACAGGCACAAGAAAATATTATTTGATCTTGTGATCTTGTGATAGTGTGAAAACACCATTTGATCTTACGTCTTTCTGCACATCATAGGCTGAGCACCTGACTTGTGAATGAACCCTTTTTAAGCTTATCGTACAATTAAAAATTAAGCCAAAAGTACTGGCCTATTAAACAAAGGGCATGTCTGCAGGCAATTAAACACTGGTGTGTCACAATAATGGCTTTGGTTTAGCGTCCAAGCTAAACAATATTGTATTACACTGTTCAAAACATTGTTTCTCCCTGTTTGTATGTCAAAACAAGGAGGAGCTGGTAGACGCTATACATCTCAGATGTTAAGAGGAATTAACCCCCTGAAGTGTAACCAGCAGGCTGGTAACCACTTGCAACAAGCCTAAACCTTCCTCACACACATGACTCAAAGTAAAAAAAAAAAAAAAAAACAAGCCACACACAGACCTGGCTAACAGAGCAGCTGTGAGAAAAGCCTGGCTTAGTCAAGCGGACGATGTCTCCTGGAGATTCATAGCTTGCTGCATATAAATGATGTTCCAACGGCGTATCTTTTGTGCCTTGGAAATACACAAGCTTTGTGTCTTCATTTACCCAGATCTGCAAAGCCAGACAAAGGCACGAAATAAACACGACAGTTAAAAACATGTCGATCGGGCATCTGATGGCATGCAACTCACCTTTGACCCATGTCTAGCTAGCACCTCCCACTCGCCACTGGTTACGGTCACCTCCTCCTTTACTGGACATTTGAAATCGTCTAGAAAGATAAAAAGAACATGGTGTACAACACATTTTGAATGGAACCGATCTAAACAAACATCATTAAATCTAGCTGTTACCTTCAGAGGGAGCGTAGTCTCTAGTCCACTGGGGGCAACCTGGCTGTAGAAGGCTTGTGATTTTGTACAAATGGCAGAAGCCTGTTTTTGATTCATTTACCCACAGGAAGGTGATCTCATCGTTATTTGTTTGAATGAAAGGGTAGAATATATCATGGACCTGTGGCAAAAAGAGTAAACATTTCACAAATCATGTAAATAGAAACTAGTGCTGTCAAGCGCTAAAATTTTGATCTAAGTAATTACATGGTGTGGCGATTAATTAATCTAATTAATCGCATTTAATACATACAGACGTTAAAAGAAGCAATTTACCATTTATTACTGAATACAAGCCTATAACTTATAAATGTCATGACCATTGTAACCTATCACTGACTGAACCAGACCTATGAATTAGGTTACAGTATATGACAGGTGTAAGTTTTTATACATTTCCTCGTTTCTCAAATAAACCCAGACACCATTATCATCGCTATTACCAGCCCTATTCAGACCCAGATCACCCCAGCTGCCTCTCCTACATCTCCCAGCTCTCTCTCACACACTACGGCCGTGTAGCGTTGAGACTCCGCCCCTCTGGAGGTCTGGATAGAGAGAGCTAAATGCTACGACTAATTCCAGCCCAATGTCCCCCTCTCCTGCTGCCTCTAGTTCGACCAATACCTCTCATACACTGCGATTCACCAACACTACCCACTTTCTCAATGGGCAAAGTGTTGAAGTGTTGAGTGATCTCTCTCTCTTTGCACGGCCGTGCAGCTGCGCTCAAGATTGAACCGGGAGAAGCACAAGCGTCTTTTCCAAAAGGCAAATACTCTCCTTCAGAATCGGCAAAAAACATTCACAAGACATCACAGGAAAACTGTATATTATCCATTTTGCCGTTTTTTCTTCCAAATCTCATACGCTTCCTCATGTGCTGTGGACTGAACTGCGCTCTCTGGCTGCTCACGCAGCAGTGATTTGGGAAGATGACGTATTTTTGGTCTTGAATTGAAGTACTACATGTCTGCCAACTAGTGGCAGAGCTTAAAGGGTTAATTGCGTTAAAAATATATTAACGCGTTATTTTTTTCTGTGATTAAATAATCTAATTAACACGTTAAATTCCCAGCCCTAATAGAAACTTAACATTACAAATTCCTGATGTATTTTAAATAGAGCAGGCAGCTGCAGCACATGGTGGCCTATTCAGAGTAGGCCTGTAACACAGTCACATGATTTTTCTAGCTGGACTACTAATTTAAAGTAAAGTGACTTGTGACCGGAGTGGCGTGTTGGCATATGGCACTTGCCAGGTAGCACAGAAGGAATGAATGTGGCAATTTTGCAGGGGCCAGACCGATTAATAAATAAGAGGGGGTGACAGATGGTAATAATACATGTTAGTTATTTAGAGTTCATAGAATTCAAAAACCTTCTCTTCCTTTACAGTCATTGAAACAAGTAAAAGCGCTCACTGAATGATCAGTTGACTAAATAAGTGCCCTTACATTGATCCAGACGTCCGTCGCCTCCTCATAAATGACAAAAGGCTGCACTCCCTCCGACATGGCTGCCACATGCTCCTCCCACTGTGGGTCTTCTATGCCCACCCTGAGGAAGAGGGCAGCGGGTAAGAGAACCAGCTGCAGCTTCTGTTGACTGCGGTCCAGTAACACTGCCCATGCGCTGGTGAGAGAAAGAAATCTCTGTCATTTATCAAGTAACTTCAATTTACTGATTAGAGAGTGGCCCCGTTTATGACAAGATAATAATATGACAGGATAATAAGCACATGACAAAGTAAGTTGACTTGCAAACATACTATTTTCCGTCTTTTGTCCAGCCAGCTCGTGCGATGTACTCAACGCCGGGGAACAGTGTCTTGAAAGGAAGAACAAGCTCCTTGTTCTGTGTGCTTATTATCTGCTCACAGACAACAGAAATTAAGATGTTAAAGAACAGCTTTTTAACAGTTTTTCAGGTCTCCAGAAAGACACTTCCTCAATTAAATCAAAATCCAATTTGTTTCATTACAAGCTCTAAATAGAACTTGCAAAACAAAACTTTATGCTACACAGCATTGACTCACCTCACCATCCTCGTCAGTTCGAATCTCCACCAGTTTCAGACTGATTTGTGGGTTTTTACTGCCTAAGAGCAGAAAACAGGCACTCCAAATTAGGGTATAATAAATTACTAACAGATACCCATGATTCACAATATGTCACAATATCTATTTTATTGACATCCGATAAGCTGGAACACAAAGAGCCATTTCTGCTATCATAAGCTATAATTTTCACACATTGTGCTTCAGTGAATCCAACAAAACGGTCATTAATATGCTCACTTGGCAAGGAAACATCATCAGTGTTGTTTACGTACTGATAACATGCTCAGACAAACATACATTATGATGTAATTCATCACAACAATAAATATGGTAATATTGACCAGATCTGACTGTGGTAGAACTACCAGTAATACTAGTCACAACTGCAGTTTCATGATGGAGGTTGAGTCATGATCTGAAATATGAGGATGCCATTTTCTGTTCTGCATTTTTCTTCATTCCATCACTCTGCTACAAGAAGTCTATAACTCAGCTGTCCACAAGCCTCTCATAAACGTGTTTTAGCAAACTGTCACCTGGCCTTTCTGTTACTGAGATTTGCAACTCATGGTCAACTCCTTGAGGTCACGCTAATGTGTTTTCCACATGGTAGCTGTTTGCTGGATAATGGTCTCAATCTGTTCAGCTGTTTTAGGCATGACCAAGTATTCTTCAGTAATCCACCACTGGGGTCTTACAGGCCATTTGTTATTGTTAAACTTCTGAGTGACTACCTAAAATATATCAAACTGTTGAAAAGTTAGACAATTTTTTTTGTCAACTCTGTGATGTGAAGTTTAACATTAACCGGTCAAATGACATGATTAGTGGGTTTTCCAGGTAAAAATAAGTTAACACATTCTCAACAGGCTAAATTTCTTCTGAATTTATTGCAAAGATGCCTTGTGTTTAATGAGATTATCAAATATACCACAACATTTGCAGAGGACACATTTTATGTTGTACATCATTCTGAAACTGAAATACAGAACAGATGATGTATAGAGGCTTCATGCAGAGTGTATTCTAAGAATAATACCAACAAAATGTCATTTGACCAGGGTGCTTAATCTTTTGTATTTGAATGCACCCTTTTTTTCTCAAGATCTCCTGCTATATTGGCATCAACAATTCACTGATGCTGATGTTAAGAAACTGCAGCAACAGACACAAATGGATCAATAACGTCTGGTCTTTTGAAATGGGGTCCGCGCAATGGTGTAAATATCCCCAAATTAAAGAGCTTTAACCTCAGGGAGCAAAAAATTAATTATTGCATCACTGCCCAGTTCCAAACAGGCTGCATACATCAATGCAGAACAGCATTGCAAATAAGACATTTAGTTTACATTCTTTGTTATTTTGAACATGAAAATCAAGCCTATTACCAGTGCGCGGGTATCTATATACATCTGCCTTGCGCTCCTCCAGGGCTGGTGAAGGGACGTGAATGATTTCTACCTCTGACTCATCCACTTCTTCATATAGCAGCTGCAGGGTCTTACCCCCATCAGCATCTACAGCACAAAAGTGAGGATTTAATGAGAAGATCATAGACGTGTGGTGAAAAAGGCATTGGATAATAATACAGAAGAGGTGTCTCAGTTCATGAGAAATGGGGCATCCATACTGGACAAGTGTAACATGTAGTAAATCAAACCATCAAAACTAGTATTTAGTCATTTATAAAAATCCATGCTGGGGAGAAAAATGAGATCTGTTCATAGACAATAAGAGAAAGACTCTATGGGCGCCTCCAAAAAGCACAGATGTGTAAAAATATGGCCGTCGCTGTCACTGAGCAGCACCACAGAGTCTACAAAGTGTTGACGTTATCCAGTTTTATGAGGACCAGAGATATTCTGTCAATTTGTTCACTTCTGATACTAAATGAACAACAAAGCAAAATTAGGTGAGAAAAAAAACCCTGTGTCCAGTGTGTATAACTTTGTTGCATCACATTCAGTGTGCAACAGTGAATAAGTTCATGCAGGCTTAAACCAGCATTAAACTTCAAAAAAGAGAAAAAACCCTAAAACAAACAAACAAAAAAACAACCAAACAAATAACCATAGATCATCACTGAGTATACTTAACATCTGTGTGTGTCCTCTTGCTAACATAGAAGCTTACTCTGGTCATATGTCATTTAAATCTGAGAGTTATACCAACCTTCAGAAACAGTTGGACACCACCAATAGCCAGTGAATCGATCAAATTCCTCCTGGATCACAAAGGTTGCAACGCCAGCTGACTTTGGATCATCCTTTACGTTATTCAAGCCTGCAATAACAAATGGACAAACACACTTCATACGAATATTCATCAATATAATGATACATACCATGCATAGTTCTATACTGGTCATTGATTCGTGCAAAATCACACTCACGCTCAATTCAAATTACTTTTGTTTCCATTGGGAACTTCATTTGCATGCCACTCATGCTTGTCACATTTGGATGGATTCATAAAGGAGCGCATAACAGCACTTGCGTAACTGAGTCACGAGATCCAACTCACCTTTATGACAGAAGGTCAACCGTCGCTCCTCTCCGGTTTCAATGTTTGTGACCCAAAGGTCGTTGTTGTTAATGAAGGCTATGAAGCTGGGGTCACCGGGACATATCTTGGGGTCCATGCGAATCCCTGAGCACTGAGTTTTAATCTCCACTGGCTTCATGGGTGCAGCCTGCTAAACAGTACGTATTTTTCAGGAAATACTTCAACAGTGTATGCTGTAAAAACATAAAACTGGTGGGGGGGGGGTGAAAAAAAGAAAATCTTTTTGACTCACAATGAAGCCATTATGTCCACCATCATGGCAATAGAAAAGGCTGTTACTAGCTTGGAAGAGGAAAAGGCCGCTTTGCGCATGATAGTCATAGGACGTGATACCAAACACGCCAAGGCGTTTTCTCTCACGAAGGAGTTCTTCCTCCCGAGAGTACACACCGTGATGAGGAGTTGCCTGAAGAAAGACAGTGGAGGCCAGTTATTGTTACTTACTGTTCCCTGTATAGGTCAGCCCATTAAATTTAGCCCTTCAAAAAAAATTTTTATCAGAGCACAGCCAATTCATGGTATTGCTGCTATTGAAGGAGTCATCACTACACACCAAGCACAAACCAAATTATGTCCTCAACAGACCAAATGACGTACTCGACTGTCTTATTGAGCTGTCGGGTCACTTTTAGATACTGTGAATTGTGGAAATTTGTTTCTTTAAAATGAAAATTTGGCAAAAACAACTAAAAATACTGTCTGAAGTTTGCTTTGTTAGTATTTGAAAATATTGAGCTAAAGGAAAAAAAACAGGAAAAAAACCCCTCAAAACTCTTAATGGGCAAGCCAGTGAGTAGTTAAATTCTTTGCTTAAATTGTTAGTTACTGGTAGAAATGTAAGCATCTTTTATAGTATTACACTCCAATATTCAACCCAATATTCAGGTTGGACCCAAAATAAATCTTTAAATTACAAAAAACTACTATGATTAACATCTAAGCTATCATCTACTCAGCAGCAAGAGAGTAAAACTAATCAAACTGGAAAAAAAATGTGATTGCAGGATTCCAAATATAAAGCCAATGCAGAAACACAGAGAGCCATATTCTGAACCAATCAAGGCCAATGACTAATAATGAAAACAGATGATGACAAAAGTGTATTAGTTTCAAGCTACTACACATATTTGTATCACAATCCATCATCATTCACACATGGCAACCATTCAAGCACAGAAGCTAAAAAGAATTTGCATACAGAAATGTGAACTATGGTATGCCCAAGCACATCTTTTCAGAGTTCTCTTTTCTTCACTGCATAGTGTGCACATTAAGCCATTTAAGGTTGTAAGACTACCTGAAAGTGATCCAACATCTGCTTCCAGGACAAGACCAGAAGGGCTTCTTTCCTGATCTTCTTTGGAATTTCTGAGTACAGTAATGAGTTTTCCCTGCTTCCATAGGGCATACCTAAGAGGAAAACACAGAACGCTAAAGCAGCAGTAACAGTAATAGTTGGCACATGGCCCTGTAGGCTGAGACACTAATCCTATGCTTTTCATTAGGCAAAAATATAGCATAATGTAAGAACCCAGCAACCAGAAATGTAAGATTAATTCAGTTTTGATACAACAATTAAGGTTGTAACAATCTGAAAATGAGTTACTTTTGAATGCTCATTTGAACAAATTCTACAAGCTTCAATTATGATAAGACCATTTTCTGAGTGCTCTTTATAAGGGGAGAATTATTACCAAGGTAGTACAGGCGATGAGAATGAGGGCCTGAATCATCATGTTTTTGTACAAACTGGAAGTCGTGTGGGGCCTTATTGATGATCATTCCAGAGTACTTCCGACTCCCATGGATGATTTCACGCAACCCATCCCACGAGTGTTTCTCCACAAAAAACTGGGACGGAACATCTTCCATCTCCACCACCTCTGTGCTGTCTGAAAGGTCGTCTACTGCAGTCATCTTGACAGCTGCTAAAATAAGCATGGGAATGACATATTAGTAAACTAAGTAACACACTGGAACTACATCAAGCACCATACAATGTAAAGCTGCAAGCATGACACTTTCTTCTTGAAAATTTGGGAATACCTTTTCCAACTTCCTTCGGTTTCGTCTTCAAGTTTCACCCTTTTTACTCTATGCATTAACCGGCAAACAAGCCTCCACTAGATCTGGCAAGCTGTAAAAGGAAGGGGAATAGATGACAACAACAAATAAAACATTTGTAAATTGTTTTCAAATTACAGTGTCCTTTTTCAGGCAAAATCAGCTTTATGATGTTATTCCTATTTATATTTTTGGGTAAAAGTAGTTGAGCAAGAACTGGATTTCACTGTAAACATTAATATATATGCAATTTGGAACAAATGAGCTTTTGTGATTAACTGTAATTTTTCTTATAAAAAATTAACCCCAATTACAGGGAGAGAGAGATATGTTACACTGTGAACAGAAATGCAAACAAAATGTCAGAACAAAAACATTTATGATATTGCAGTCGATGCACAATAACTAGGATCCAGCATTCAGTGACTCAGTGGCACCAGTACACGTCATTATTTTAGGCCTGACCTGCTCTAGTGTCTTGGCACAAATGCATCACAGACATGGGGAATGTTCAGCTAACAGTCTGAATGAAATGAGGCCCTAATAGGGGAGCTCTAATCTGTGTTCAAATCACTATCAGGATGCATAAACACTGGTCGGCAAACAACAAAAATGAAAAGACTGAGATTTAAGGGGAAACCGCATCATTACAAAAGTCTGCATAACTCCATAACTGAGAAATGTATTCAGAAATATCTGATGGAAAATGGTTCTGTGTAGAGAAACTAACTGATCTGGACCACAACAACAATGGCTGGGACCAGTGGTTACAATGTCTTCAACAGAAATATGTGTGAAGTGGTACGTGTCCATTTGTTATACGCGAGCACACAGTGTGAAATGTTCTCTTAAGCTATTTACCAAGTGAATCAGTGGGAAGACATCAACCCAGTGCCTGGGAAGCAGTGTGTGAGAATGATTCCTTGATCAAGGGTAGCTCAGTGGTGCCACTGTCAGTTCTGGGATTAGAACCCACACCAACTCCCTAACTACCACGCCAAAACAGTGGGAAATCTAACAAAGCAACTCTTTTGCTTACAGTCATTTGGCAAAAATTGGTTTATTATTTCCTTTTAATCGTTTTCTGAAAATTCAGTGGCATTTCCCCATTTAGGCCTGTAAATCTAGCAGAGCCACTTCCTCTAAGCAACAACACACATTCGTTTGTTCATTCATAATAACCCGTTAGGACAAAGATATTGCCTTTAACGTTATGGATGCCGGTACCCATTTATGATAACCGTATGGGAAAACGATATGCCCTTTAACATCATGGTTGTTGGCATACATTTATTCATAATAAACTATTAGGGCAATACTATGGCTTTTAACACTGTAGATGTTCCTATACATTCATAAATATCTTTATTCTAGCAGTTTATTAATGAAACTGTGGATGTACATTGTGGTGGAGCGACCAAAAATGGCCCGAATTCACCGTAGTTAAGGTGTCCAGATCACTCTCGCTGCTCTAACCACACTGTGTGCAATTTACTCAGTCCTGTCAGACTCTGGTGCGTCAACATACTTCTACTCACGAAGTGAAATCGAGGACATCATGTACAAAAGCTTGCTGAGAGATCAATACGGGTTTGTGCAGCAACGGCTGGAAACCAGTCTTACCAGCAATGACGAGGCAGGCTAACAGGCTAGGCTAACCCAGACACGACAGGATGGAACCTTACAACAGCTCAGTTCAGGCTCTGGGAGACGTCTTTCCTAAAGTTACCCTGACAATCTTGTCAACCTGATCCAGCTCGCGTAAACTAATAAAAAGAAGTTAAATAACTCAACGACTGCACAGCAAAGCTAAGCTAAGCTAACTAACTAGCAGTAGCTTCCCCAGCGAGCTAGCAACATTTAGCATCCTAGCTACACACAAAACAAAAGACAAATACTGCTCCGTCGTCCACGCCTATCTAGCTCATACAGACTAAAAAGCCAGGTCGTGACTAAAACCGTTATACTGAATACTTGTATCCAATCTGTGTCGAGTATAGCTCAACACGACTATCCAATGTTAGCCACCGGGCTATCAACAACAGTGACAGCAGGCTAGTTGCTTTAGCCAACACATTTGGTCGATTTGAGAAATAGACAATTCCCTTCTGCACTTTCTTTTTGTTGTAAATTAATTCACTGACACGTCTGAAAAATAACGGTTTCGATGGCTTGGTAGTGTCATCGTTACTGGAAGAGTTTGTCTAGGACAGTATTGTTAAAGCCAGCCAGTAACACCATGTTCAACAAAGATTTTAACTCGTTTTCATAACGGAAATGCATCTGACACTTTATGAGGAGTGAAAAGGAAGAATAATGCCTTTGTGTTGGTAAAGGTGTGAACGACTCTGAGCTCTAGATGCGTTATTTGATAGCTCGAGTCCCGGTGAAGGAGAAGCGGCCCGGAGTTTACCCCGCCCGGACTGCGGGTCCCTCTACCCCTAGGGCTCAAAGGCACGGTACTCACAGGAATACCCTTAAAGAGTCGCGCTCATCTGTCGCCGGCTAGTTCTCTAAGAAGTTCTACGGCTAAAGACGGCCTCCATAGCCCGAGAGCAGCAAGCAGCGGGAGAGAGCAGTCAGAGTCCGAGGAGAGGAGGAGAGGAGCCCGACATTCTCAAGTCCGGCTGGAGCCTCACACTTCCCTGACTCGGCCTGACGTCACAGACTGTCACTGAGAGGAGGAGGAACACTTTCAGCTACAGACTGAACAAAGAAGATTTTGCTCAAAGGACTAATCTGTACGTATATGCATACGTATTGCATTGGGACGCCTGCCCACTACACTCACAAGGATTTAATGACTTTGCATTCAAATACCATTGGTCTCCCCGCTATAACAGCTTCCACTCTTCCTTGAAGGCTTTCCATAAGATATATACTGTACACATTTACATATAACTCGAGGGCCGCCTGTATGTACATACTATATAGTGCTAAGGAACTAAATGCGTAAAAAAATCATATCGCAAAAAATAGCCAAAAATTGCGGGGAATATTTGTAGTTTCCACAATATATACACGTTAGGCCACAGGTGCGTTCCTTCAACAGTGATGTAACCCGAATTTTGGTGTAAGTCGAAACACATCCTAGCCCAACACAGTTAATCGTTAAAAAAACAACTAAACCATAGATATAGGAAAAGGAAATATGCCGCGTGACTCATATGCCACGTAACAGTATATTTTTCCATCGCACGTAGCCAACCTAGTCTGTAAGTATGAGGCTAATGGCGTGAGCAGGATGGGAGTGAACTTTGTAAATTTAAAATGTTGTATGTGTATACGCATCCTCTGTGAATCGCCACCTTAATGTGAAAGGGTTCCTCAGTTTCTTGGAATTATGTTGCTAGGGGCAATTGCTGCTTGTAGGCTCTCTCAATGTCCCAGGTGAGAGGTCAGGCAAAAACAGATTCAGAAGCTCTTCATGATGACAGAAGAAACAAGGTTATTTCTACCTACCAAGCCTAAGGGAGGGGCTCATTGGCAACTCGGGGGGCATCATACTGGTTCTCTGCAGAGGAGAGGTTCCTGAGTTTTCTCAGCAGGGTGGCTGGCTTTCCTTTACATCTACTGTGAGAAGCTCAGAAATTGTGAGGATGGTTTTGCCGGCATGCCCTGCCAGGAGAAGACCCTGGTGTAGACCAAGGACATGCTGGAAGTATTATATTTCTTGACTGGTCTTCAGACACTGAAAGTGCTGATGGAGATGGCTGGGGAGAGAGAGGTCTGAGCATCTTGCTGAGGTTGCTACCTCAGTGACCTGAACCTGTAGAAGCAGCAGATAATGCTTGGATGAATGAATGAATGGATACACACTCAGACACTCACACGCGCACAAACACAAACACATATACGTAACATAAGTATTGGGATGCCTGACCATTACTCCAACAGAGATTTTAATAACACTGCCTTTAGATACATACACTTTGCTGTAGATTTGGTCCCACTTTGCAGCTGTTATAGCATCTCTGGCAATGGGCATTCATTGTGCAGAGTGTTTATGAGCTCAGGCACTGATGCTGGCAGCATTAGCTCCTAAATGCTTTGCGTTGAGGTGATATTTTAGACTTCATGTGCTCTGATGATAAAGTAATTTCTTATTGCGCAAATTTTGCTGAGAAAGATTCTTCTATCAACCGTTCTGTCTGTCCGTATTTTAATTGCAATTCTGCAATGTTCTGTGTCCTTCGTTTTAAAGAGCACCAGTGGCCAAAACCAGTCTTGGTTAAAGTAACGTGGTGCGGTAAAAATTATTTAGGCTACTTCAGATAGCGTGATTAGCTGATAACACTCACCTCCCCCCAAAAAGCAAAAGCCTTCCTGAGCAAGTAGGTGTCAGGCCCCAGGATGCGGGTGCTAGTGGCCGCCAGAGTTAAGTTCTGGTTTAAAATGTAGTGTTGGTCAACCGTCCTATCATTATTCATTATTGATTTGTTTTTGTGTAAAATAAATACTTTAAACTATGGAAGTCCGCCGATGCGCCTGCCCTCATTTGGAGATGACGGGAAAACGAGACAGGAGGAAAGGAACCTGATATAAAAGTGAATTTACAGTTGAAAGTAAAGAAATAGATTAAATCACTCAACCACATGAACAGACTATTTAAAAAAAAATAGATTACAACTTAGAATTTATATTAGACTGAACATTACACCCAAGCAGACTGTAAAATGAGGAGGGACAGTTTATGATCTTTACATTTTCTATTTTTTGCCACATAATTTACTTTTTTGCTGATGTCCGCTTGATGTGTTCCTGCTTTCTTTAAGCAGGGCGGATTAAGTTGGCCATTTTAACTGTCACTCTGTCATTTATATGTAAAAAGTGTCTTCATAATTTCATTGTGATTTGGTGGGGCAACACAGCTGTAGGCTGAAAATATGTAGATACATTTAAATGCTAAATTTAAATCATGAAAATGGTGAAATTAATACTGAACTGTTTTTGCAGCTAAATTTGCACGTATGGACCATATGGACTGAGAAGGATGGGTTTGTCTGCTACAGCAACCGTTTATAAAATATAAATACATATATACTATTTGCATATGGTTAAATTCAAAATGCAGCCTGTGCAAAAGGAAATGGTACATTATACATTTTGTGTTTTGGTCCCAGTAATGATAATGGATGATTGTAACTGAATAAAAAATTGTGCACTAACATTAAATGAAATAAATTAAGTGCGATGTCATTTGACTAGGGAAGTTCATATATTTGCACTTGGCTGTATTCAAATGTAAACATAATTTCTTGATACAAAAGTTGGAACAATCACATTGAATGCAGAAAGTTTCTCGTGATCCACTCATTTAAATAGACTTCCAAACACTTTTCCAGACCCAGCCTGGGTTTAGTGTGTTTAGACTTCAGTGCTTAGAATTCTTTCTTAGGAAACTGTGTTGTGTGATGGTTGAATAAGAATTGGTAACTATAAGCTTCATTTGCTTGTTGGCTGCTTTAGCTTCATATCCATAGTGCAAAACTAAAGGGGCAAACCTCCAATACCAAATGTGTTGGCTGGTCACTGTTTTATTTTTGTTTGTTTGTTTGTTAGTTAATTTTTTTTTGTTAAATAATTACAGAAAAATGGGCATAACGAAAAAACACACTAGTTCTAATTTAATCATTAATAAAATGAGTGTATGTGTGTTTGTGTGTGTGATGGTTTCGGCCCATTCCCAGTCATTAATGAAGTGTCATTGTAGGACTTGTCCTGACCAGAGGTTGTATCTTGTTCACTGTATCAGTTACAGAGTTTGCTTTTGTGGTAAAGAACATTGTGCTCCTGTGTCCTACATAATCCAGAAAGTTAGGATTTCCATTACAGTGGTATCTACCGTCCTATAGTGCTGTGCAGAAATCTTCAGACATAGGAGTTCATTCTTTTTAAAGCTAGGTAAAAAAATTATAATCTTTCATGGGGCCCAAGATTTCTGGCCACACCCCTGATAACTAGCCTTTATGTTTTTGCTTATCATGTATTCATGGTTAAATGGTTATTTGTATTTATTTTGGAGGCACAGTGGGAAACAGCAAGAAGGTGTTTGACTCCCAGAGGTGTGTTTTCTAACTGGGACGGCCAAGATCCTCCAATGTCTCTGGTTTCCTACCTCAGTCCAAAGATGTCAGAAGAGCTGGAGATGCTAAATTGCCTCAGAGTGTCTTTGTCTCCATGTCTGGCCTGCAATGGACTGGTGTCGGGTCCAAGGTGTTTCACTTTATGAGGTCTGGGACAGGCTTCTCAGCTCAACGAAATGAGGGAGGGTATTCATTCTAATAATGTTCTATATAGTTTTTCAAGCATGGCTAATAGTGATGTTTGTAGACATTATGGGTTATATTTATGCAGAAAAGAGTGTGTCGAAAAAGTGCACTTTCAGCTGAAACAATGCTTGCTGGCAATTGTAAAAAGTAGTAAACAGCACAAAAACAAAACACACGATTGACTTTTAATATGACATGCATTATCCGCATTTGTTTCACAGTATAAAAGCCATAAAACCATTGTGTGGAGGGCTAAACGCCTCCAAAATCTCGCTTCTTTCCAGAGGCGGACAAAGTACCTAACTTCATTACTTAAGTGAAAGTACTGATACCACTAGTCAAATGTTACACCAATACAAGTGAAAGTCACACAGTCAAACTTACTTAAGTATTCAAAGTACATATTTCACTGCATTGTTGTTTAACTGGCACAACAATTACAATACCTAATGCATCTAACTTGCTTGTAGAAGATGTAGCATAAGGAACAAGGTAGAATATTAGACGGCGGCTTTTTGTATGCTGTAATATAATTTGTTTTAGGCAAACATGGCACACACTTAAAACGATACGAATTTTTTGTATTTTCCGTAAACTCAAACATCGACTCGAAATATGGCCATGGATGCAGGCATGAAGGGTCGCCATCTCTGTCTCCATCCATTCTCCCCAGAGATATTCACAAGTCATTTTTACCAAGTCCAACTCTCAAGTCTTTGAGTGGCAATGTCAAATCAAGTGTTTAGGTCCAAGTCTATGGGGTCTCATTGGTAAAAACAGCTTTATAGGTGTCATTTTTTCATCATTTAGCACACTTTCCAAATAATTTTTACATATTTAGAGATAAGGTGTTTCATAAATGAAATGCTGTGCTCTAAATCTAAGTGGCTACTCTAAATGTGGAATTTTTTAGCTCTAAATGTTTATAATATTTAGAAGATATGCTTATTGGCCACACCCTGAGATTAAAATTGGCTGTTACTTAAAAGGGGGCTGACTGCGCGCTGTGATGTCCCCTCACCAACATGGAGGATTTGCCATTAATGACCTTAAATCTAAATGTTAAAGGTGAAAAATCTCTAAATGAGAAACTTCACTCTAAATGAGTAACTTCACAGTTAGCTAGAGCTCGGTGACATCTTTCCAACGATCCCTCTTTAATATAATATTCCCCTGGTGATCTGGGGTTATAAGCTGAAAACCGCTCAACTCGGACAAATGTAATGGGACATGGGGACGAGGTGAATGGTTTTCGCACTAATAAATCCGGATTAAGTGTCATTGGAAAGAGTGAAGGACAGAAACAAATAATTCCATGAAATGAAATTTGTTTACGAGTTCTGACTCATCAGTAACAACACCCAAGTCCAAGTCAAGTCTCAAGTCGTTGAGGGCAAGTCTAATGTCAAGTCATAAGCCTTCGTTTGTGTGACTTAAGTGTGACTTGAGTCCAAGTCCACATCTGTGATTCTCCCGCCACTGATTGACTGTGTTTAAGAAATACTGGCGTTGCAGTTTTACAGTGTACAACCATGACGTAACACTACTGGAGAATTCTGATAGTCTGTCATCTGCTTAAAAAACAATCACGTTCTACAAAAGTGAGAATATAACACCCACTTTCAGAATTGAAGGTAACAAGTAAAGAGAACCTTGATAGAAATGTATTGAAGTGAAAAGTTCAGTTTTGTCTTTCTAATGTAGTAAAGTGAAAGTTACAACTTTCCAAAAAAAAAAAGACTACTCAAATGAAGTACAGATACTAAAAAACTTAAGTACAGTACTCAAGTAAATGTATTTCGTTACTGTCCACCTCCGCTTCTTACTAAGACTGAGCCAATTTTTGCTTGCCAGCACAAACTGACCACAAGCTAAGAGTACTTTTAACTACAGAATGGCGAGAAAATACAAAAATGTTATTTCTTCTATTTGCGAGGAACTGTTGGATGCCTTTGCAAGAATGAATGGATCGCTAAACTTTTAACAGCACTGCTGTGCTCTGTTTAAAGCTGGGCTTTATAAAGAACAATGAAATGGTCCAAATGAAACCTAATTCTGCATCTTGTATAACTATGATACAGGACAATACAATTTTCCTCATATGCGGTTAAAAATGAGCACAGTCTAAACTAATTTCTAATGGAAATATGAGATCAAAACAACAGCTGAATAAGTGAAAAGAAATCCCAGGATTTCGGCTATGACTGCTGGGCAGATTTATGCTTTGCTTTTCTCATCTGCTTCTGCCAATGTCTTCTCTCCCCTTCCGAAGCGTTGGCTCAGCTCCGTGGTCAAGATTGAGCAACAGGATTTCTTAGAGAGAGAAGTAAAATATCAGTATTTATGTGTGAAATATAATGAACAACATGAAATATTGATCTTTTTAACAATCTAACAAGTTACAAATGTACTGTACAGATGATATTTATCTGTACAGTACATTTACTTATGGTCTAGAATGACCAACTATGACTTAGGGGTAGCAAAGTAAGGATTTTCACAAAAAAAGTATATATACAGATTACATCACATACTCTATGGCTGAGGCATTTTTATGTATTTTTTTATAATGTTACATTTTTTCTCAAAACGTTTTTTGGGTCCAATGTGCAAGTAAGTAATCACAAAATGGGAAATTCTGCCCTGTTGCCAGTTGACAATGACACTAAATATCTCATTGGACCTTAAATTTGAACATTATATGTATTAATAATGCCAACAAAGACATGTTAGCACTCATATAATGTCTCTATAAAGATCCAGCCACAGATGCTTGCCTTTATTACCAGTCCTTATTCCAGCTTGTGCGGGTGGAGCATTGACTGGCAAATTCTGGACTAAAATTGCCAACCAGTTCAACAAGTTTGCAGCCTAAACCCACCTGCTGTGTGTTAGCAATGCTTCGTGACTTGGCCGCCAGTTCCATGAGGGCCATAGCGACTCCCAGGCCCAGGCCAAGTGCCAGCAGCAGGAACACACCCTTCAGGCTGCTGGCCTTGAGAGGAGAGGCCTGAGCGTTTTCCGCTACGCAGCTGCTGGCCCACCACTTGCTGCGGAGGTAATCCAGCTCCCCAGACTCACTCAACTGGAGGATGGCCACGCTCATGTTTTTCATCATGGGAAAGCCTTAAAATGTACACACACACACACACACACACACACACACACAGGAACTGTTAAGCAGGAACTCTAGGGATGACATCTCTCTGGATTAGACCCAATGCAGGACCACAAGCTATAGTCAGAATTACCACTCACCATGATCAAACTTGATTTTTAAGACATAAGGCAGATCACTTTGTTAAAAAATCATGCCACATTATCATTACTGGATAAAATGATTCAAAACAAGCAAAAGATATTACAATATCTGGCTCTAAACGAAAGGCAGTGGTTAAACTGCACAGACACCAAGATTCTGCTGACAGTTGTGAGAAACAGGTACTGTCTGCTTTACTCCAAAGATGTTCTCATTACTGCGTAGGCCTTCTGCGCTTCAAATGTTCTTTTGTAGTTTATTCACACCACATAATCTGATAAAAGGCATTCTACCTGTGTTGTTATATGTGGTAACAGCATGTTGCTTTCACCAAGGCTGTGTCATTCTGACCACAGAAGGCCAAATAACAGCAGTGCTTGGTTTACTGTAAACTGCTGAGGTAGAAAAATAGATGTATTTGAAATCATAACATGTGATTTACACACTTTATTTGGTCAGAGTCAAAAGAAGAATGAAAGCATTAAATTAGGAGGTGGACTTCCAAACTTTGCTTCCTTCCTAGTCGCGTGACACTTGTGGTGGAGCTACTTTTCTTGCAGAAGAAACTGCCAGTTTGCTCTCACCACTTCTTTAAATGACCCATATTATGGCAGATTGTCCTCACAACTTTTTTGAAATGTCAAATTTTTCTCTGCTACGTACTGACAAGAGGACAAAGACACACTGGAGATTTTCATAGTGCATCATTCCTTGAAAATGTTCTGAAAAATAGTGCTTTCTCATCTCTACCCCAGGCAAGTGGCACACGCAACCTGGGTCAAATAATGTAGATGTTCTGACCCAGTACTCCAGGAGATGTCCATGTACATACATATATATTAGTTATTCCACTTCCCCGCCCCTCCCCCTGTCACACGCTCAGGTTCAGGAGTAGATTCGGGAGTGGCGGACGGAGTTCATGATGTATTTAAATTTTACGCGAATACAAATACGAACACGAATAATTTTCCCTTTTAACACATACACATACAGATACGAATAGTGGCCACTCTGCACATTCCCCTAATATATGTATATATATATATATATGTATATGTATATATGTATGT
>JBBMFX010000016.1:3254723-3284762 GCA_037832545.1 Rhabdalestes septentrionalis | reverse complement strand
TATCTATATCTATATCCATATCTATATCTATATATATATATATATATATGCATGTATATACTGAATGTGTTTTACTGTATACTGTATACTGAATGTACTTTACTTTATAAACTCTATATAAACTGTTGCTGTAACAGTATTCTGGAAAGCTGTGAAAGTAGGATCACATGTTGCCAGGACCTCCACCTACCTACAGGAGCTGCGATGCTGTAGCCTCTCATGCCGACAATCTCTGTAGCCCGTATTATATTACAGTAACGTACAACAACCATGTCTAGAAACACAGACTCTCCAATGAAGGCGTAATTCTCCTCCTGAGCCCTACGGACGCCCTCATCCATTGACTGTACGTAGCTCTGCTGCCTCTCCATATGCTCATAGATTCGCCGATAGGTAGGATTGTTGGAGTTCTGCTTAGACAACAGACAAGGACTGTCAGACCAAATGCAAACAGAGAGGCAATAATGCAAAACCCCTAACACTTCATCCCCTTCTTTATGCCCTTCTACATATGCATTGCAGTTATTGTATACTGAATGTAAAAATGACTTTTTCATCAAGCAGGGTAAGTAATACAATGTTAATTATGATTTTTATAGATGGGCGTTTTTTCTCTTGACAGAAGTCACCAAAAAAAGTGAAGAAATAGTGTTAGTAGACATTCAGTAAATGCTATATTTAGATACAATCTCTTAATTTAATTTTAAGAACAATATCTGTCATTTGAAGCCTACATTTTAATTGTAATTTGTCCATTTGTATGAATAATAGTATGTTATACAGTGCCGTTATATCTTGTAATTTGTATATGTCACATTCAATTGTTTCAGACCTTTCAACTAAATTTGACAAGGAGAACCAGAATAAAAGGTCTTTAAATCATTTTCCTGCAGGGGAATAATTGTGAAATAAGGGTTATAACAACTATAACTCTGGGACTTCAGCAGACCATTATCTCCATATGGAGGAAACTTCTATCTGTGATGAATCTTCCCAGGAGTGAAAATCCTGCAGGAGAATGTCCAGTCATGAGTCTGTGATCTGAAGCTTGGGTGTGAAGCAATCCAAAGCACAACAGCAACCCACTCAAAACAAACAAATACAAGATTTTGGAGTGGGCTGAACTTGAACCACATAGAGATTTGATGGCTCTAAATGTTTGAAATCCCTCCAATGTGGCTGAATTAAAGCAATTCTGCAGAGGAGCGTGGGCCAGTTTCCTCCACTGAGAGGTGAGGGACTGATCTCCAGCTGCTGGAAGCATTTGGTTGCAGCTGTTGCTGCTAAAGGACCAAACGGGAATTGAATTTAGGAAGTATGTTTGTACTTGAAATAGATGGTGCAAAGCTTTTCTACCAAATGATCAGTTTTATAAAACGTTTTGTACAAAAATCTGAACCAATTTATTGAAAAAAATAGGTGACAGAGGGGTCTTACACTGCACAAACATATTTCACACGCATATAGTTTAATGTGTATGATGATTTTAGAAGTGCTGTTTGGTGACCTATAGGCTCCTATCACTTTGTATTTACACTAGCTTGTAGTTTCCTTGCAAAAATGAGAAGAAGAAACCAAACATGTCTTGGCTGACCACCAAGATGAGGTCAGTGAGAAACTGTGAGTTAAATGTTTTTACATAAGAAATCTGTCATGCCTTGAAGTCCAGTTTTACCTTGAAGAAAGCGAGGGAGGAGGAGCCCTTTAGTGTGCCATACTGAAGGATGTTTTGGTTGGCCAGATCTTCAAAACTCTTGATTGAGAGCTGCTTATTATCTGAAAGCAGCCAAGAGCTGAGGTTGGCGAAGTAGCAGGCCAGCACCACTAATGAGAACAGCCACCAGATGGCAGTTATCACCCGTCCAGACAGGGCCTTGGGATGAGGTCCAGCACCTTCACCAGATAGAAGGATGAACAACAACAGTGATTTTCCTGGCTGACACTCATGAACAGCTACATATAAAGACTGAGGAAAACATTTCATTGCACAGTGTGTGATTTCATACTGTGTGTCCCAAAACTTTTTTTTCAGCAGAAAACCCCCCCAAAAGTTTTGGGACGTCTGGCAATTACACCACCAGGGACTTTGCATACAGATACATCGACTTTCATATGTAGTTGATCCCCTTTGCCGCTAGAGCAGTTTCTACTCTTCTTGGAAGACTTTCCACAAGATTTGTTTCTGTGGGAATTTGTGTCTATTCATTCTGTTGCATTCATGGTGTCTGGCCAATGGCACGGGAACCATTATATTAGGGTGGGACATTCAAGAATTAAGATGTGTGTCCCAGTACTTTTCTCCATATTGTGTATGTGTACATTTGGTGCTTGATGAAATGTCTTACCTTGCAGAGTCAGGGCTCCAACGGTGTACCAGAAGCTGTGAGAGAGTGTGAAGTGATTTTCCTCTGTCTGTGGTTGGCCCCATTCAGATGGGCTAATCCTTCATAAAACACATGCACACACACAAGAAAAATCAATTTCAAGCTTCATACCAGCCCACCTAATATCTCTTGTCTTCAACAATCTCTCCCTGTTCAATATGCTGGCTAAAGATAAGAATGACGAAAAAGTGAGAGGATCTCACCGAGCCACCAGATAGATACAGAAGGAGGTCAGCAGATAAGCCACCAGTATGCCCATCCACATTTCATTGGAGAAGAGGTTTAAAAAGCTGAGATACTGGGAGTCATCAGATGCAATATCCTTTCTCATGATGAAACTGAGGCCGGTCTGCATGAAAGGCTTACTCAGTTCCACGACTGCCTCCCGACCAGCAGTGAGAGTGAGGGGCGCCACAGCCAGGTCAGCTTCCTAATGAATAAACACATACATACACATGCAGAGAGAGAGATGTGCATACAAATGTTTGGTATCACTATATTTGTAAGGACATTAGTACTATGGTTCTACCTGATAGCTTCATCTGATCTTAACCACAGCAACCAAATAAAAAAAAAACGTTGAACATTCACCCACACACTCACACTCACACACACACACACACACACACACTGGCACAGCAGGGCTATACTCAAGAGACGGGACATTCTTCTTTACATGTTAGGATTCTGGCACTTACTGATAAATTCTTAATTGAAACACTTCATATATAATTAAATAATAATTAAAAAGCTAGTTTTAAATACAGTGCCAACAACAATGCATTCTGTCACCCCTCCAGCAGGCCCCTCGGCTTATACAGTATGTGTTACATAAGCAGCAGATTGACTTCCAGAACCTAAATTAAGCCTCATTTGGATTAAAATGACTGTTTGTACTGTATGGACTTGGGAGAGAATGGTATGTTTTGTAATTTTAATACTGCTTGCAATGTACATAAACTTTTAAAAGAAGCAAGAATATTTTCTTGATACAGGACATTTAATACAACGATTCCCTGTTCTAACACATTATCCAACCCTTTCCAACCACGAAAGCTACACAGTTACTCGTTCAGTCACTGGTCATCTGCAAACTTCATTGACATTAGCAAAACCACTTAGCTGATAGAAAATACTGCTGCGAGGTTAATCTTCAATGTTTCTAAGTTTATACACACCACACCTTTACTAAGAAACTCCCCGTGGCCGCTCACATTAAGTTAAAGTCCTTAACGTTTGTGTTAAAGACCATGACGTACTTGCACCCCATACATATCAGCATTGATGAAATTTTGCCATCACTTCTCATACTCTCAGGTAGGGCTTTAAGGATATACGATACAAAACCGAAATCGCGACAATCACGTCCACGAACCCGCGTGGCATTGTGAGGAGGGAGAATCGCGACACAGACACACCCCTTATAACCCTTTCCCGTTTACAATTCCCGCCCAGAAACCTGGGTTTTTCGCCGTAATAGGAGGATTTTCACGTCAATTTCTTTTGTTTAACCAATAGCTGAGTGTCTAAGGGTTTCAAAGAGCCCTCCCACAAGCTTACAAACGTACAAGCATGGACGGACCCATTGTTTGCTGAATTGATTCGCTGTGAGTACTTGTAAGTTATGACACAGGGCTTAAAATTGTCTATAAGCTGGCTGGGCTGTGATCAAACTCTCTGTGTAATTGTTTTTATTGTGTTTTGAGCGAGTTTTGTGGCTCCGCTCAGCTGGGTGGAGCTTTTCTTTAGTTTGAACGGAGAGGTGAACCGAGAGAGACGAGTCGACTCCTCCAACTCAACTTCTTGACTCTCAGTATGAATGGAAAGGAAGCGGTATTTAATCCAATATTGGTTTATAATTGTGTGGTAAAGATAAGGTGTCTCCTAACAAAATGGCGCCTCAGAATGTATCCTCTCCTCCACCGCAAATGAATCGTGATACGAACCGAATCGTGAGTCAAAAATCGTGAAACGAACCGAATGGTGGGTTTGGTGTGTAATTACATAATTAAAGCAACATGCCTTAATTACATTTGCCTTAACTTCTCACTTTTCTTTGCCAGGTGTTGTTTGGTATACTTACTTGGTCGGACATTAATTTAAGTATAGCTTTACAGGTTTAAGGAACAGATGAGATGTAGACTAGGATAAGAGTGTCAGCTAAATATTGTAAAAGTAATGTGAACGATCCAACACGTTTAATCATTAAGAAGCCCTCCTAGAGGTGAAGCAGGGAAAACACAAACATTTATGAGTTCGGTTTAGATAAAAACAGACAGGGGCAGTTTTTACACTTTTACACCTATTGTAGATAACAGCGTGTACTTCGGTGTGTGTTCTCCCTTGACAATTTAGTGTGAATTGAAGGAAGTATATGAAGACTTAAGCCTGTAGGCTTTTATTATTGTTACTACTGAGCATGCTGGAATCTGAAGGAGACAGAGAGTGAGTGACCTGTGGAGTTTTGTTTCATTTAGAGAACAGCTTGAAGGAGGCCTACCAAGGAAATCTTTTTTCTGAAACAGAAACTCACCCCTCGCACAACTTCGCCAATCATGCCAGTCCAGGAGCCACGGTCATCCTTGGCCCCATATCGCCCATCCTTCACCAGGTGAACATCATACTTGAAGCCCAGTTTACTGGCAAGTGCAGACAGCAGGTCCATGCAGTAGCCCTCCATTTCTGTGCCTTTGGTCATTGTGAATGGCTCTTGCTGTAGAGGAGGTCAGTACAGTTTTGTATATAACTGTTTAATTACCATTCGCTAAGAACTCATTCCTTCTGCTTAGAAACAAAGAGTTCTGATCACCTACCTTGATGGTTGTCACCCTTAAAGGCTGTGGTTCTAATGATACAAAAAAAAAATCAGGTTATAAATTTGGCTGTACACACAATGATCTAACACCTGTTGCGTTCATTTAAAGCTGTACTTGGCCAAACAAGGTCAATAGGCCATGAGACTTCAATTTGCATGGCTAATAAAGCTAACAAGTAATGGAGCTAATTAAGACCCCACACGCTCTGGAGCTATGGCAAATCAAAAGGCTCATTTTATTGTATACAGTGTTGTGAAAAATATTGGCCCTGAATTCTTATTGTTTTGCATGTTTGTCACACTTAAATGTTTCAGTTTATCAAACTAATTGAAATATTTGACAAAAGTAAACACAAGGTTTGGGAAAATAATTATCACTTAAATCTGCATTTTGTGTTTACTTGGATTAACTTTGTTTAATATTTAAATTAGTTTGATAGTCTGAAACATTGAAGTGTGACAAACATGCAAAAAAAAAAAAACACAATCAGAAAGGAGGCAAATAGTTTTTTTTCACAGCACTGTATATGCTTCATGCTATCATGACCCCATAGTGCTAATGGCCATAAACACATTTACATTACACGACATTTCATTCATATGGCAGACTCTTGTATCCAAGGCAACCTACAATTTAAGGAAACACTTTTACAGTGTCAGGATAGTGTGAAAACCAGAGGAAAGGTCTAAGCAGTGAAATCAATATGTAGGGAGCTGTGCAAGAATGGGGTTCCTATGAAGAATCTGTGCCAAAATATTTCCCAACCAAATATCTTGTTTCATTTTGAGATTTGTTAGGTTAAGTAAGAAGCTCATTCACTTTAAAATCTGGAAAAAATTCATTCACTTGCTTGGCCTTTGTTAGAAATGTTACTTTTGAAAAGCTTATTCGCCTGCTTGGTCTTTGTTTGAAAAGCTACATTTTCACTGGAGCTCAAAACAGAACTGGAGCCCCCTAGGTCAAGGAGTGGGCCCCTTTCCTGCCCATGCTTTGAGGCTTGAGGCCCACCTCGCCTACAATCATCCATCCCCGTTTTGCACCCCTCTGTTAGAATTGTTCAAGTCTCAAACTGTGTAGACATCAGAAGAAGCAACCAAAGGCGGAGGCTTTTGTTAATATTAATTAATTCCCTGATTTATTCCTTCATTCATTTTCAGAGCCACTTATCTGAGCCAGTGTTGTGGAGAGTGCAAAAGACCCAAGACATTTTCATGAAGCTATTTTAATTTTACAGCAGCATAGTCATCTCACAGTCCTGGATTTGATTCCCAGATGAGATGGCAAAGGGTACTTCCTGGCTGGAGTTTGCATGTTCTCATAATTGTCTATGTAGGTCCCCACTGGGATCTCCAGGTTCCTCCCACAGTCCAAACACATGTATGTCAGGTCAATTGGAGGTGCCATTGGAGGTGAATTGGAAGTGGACTGGCAACCTGTCCAGGGTGTTTCCCTATGAGCGCTAGTTAAGGTAACAGGATCCAGTGACCCTGGTTAAGAATACGCAGTTCAGGTAATAAAAGAATGGATTTTTATTACCTTATTTGATATTATGTGGCTTCTTTAATTCCCGCCAATTTTTCCTTCATTTCAACGCTGAACATGTTTCTGCTGTTACATCATCGTAACGTATTAAGCTAAATGCGAAATAATTAGGCCGAATCTTTATTTAACTCCACATGGATCCATTCAATTTGAGGACCCCCTTGAGGGATAAACCAATTATCAAATCCTTAATTAGAACAAGCAGAACAATACCTCCACAAGGGTGCATCAGGCGGGGCAAGAGAGGGACAGAGAGAGAGCGAGAGAGAGAAAAAAAAGGCAGCTTGTCTCAATCTGACAAGAATCAGAACTCTTGCAAGACATTCTTGGCAGTAAATGAAGCGTTTCATCATGCTGCGCTGTGCTTTGTACTCCTCTTCACACAGAGGCAAATATCCTTAAGTTTACCAGACAGGGACAATGTCTTGGTTGTGCTGCCGCTCTCTTTAGCCCAGTCCCAAGCTTCATGGCCACTAATCGTCCTTTTACAAGAATGAAGTCACTTAAAAGGACATGGAGCAAGCCAAACAGTGGGGTTGTTGTGGAGCTTGCCTTGTCTCCCTAGTCCAAGTTCAATGCTCTTTTGAGAAAGAGCACCTACCAAACGCTGGGAAAGTGCCCCTCTCCTCTCCGTTTAAGGGGCTGTTGTATTTATAGCCCATTACAGGTCCATATTTCTCACTTTCCTAACCAAACTTACACAGTTGTTGAGTTTATACTAGTTACTGAATCATTTTTAGTACCAAGACTGATAACTGAATGACGGGTTTGCAGCCCAGTGGAAAATTCATGGGTGTCTTTGTATTCCACAAAGGCCAATAAATAGAAAGCAAAAATATTTTACAATTAAGGCAATACAATGACTTATTTATATTTATGCAGTCTGTTAGAAGTCTGGTAACATTTTTTTCCATTGTACAGCAGCCTTCTAGTTCAACTCTAAATTGAAAAGACAAATTTTGGTCTCCAAACATGTCTTGGCTAATTGACCTCATCTTGGGTTAATGGAAAAAAATGGGAACACATCCACAAAATACAGAATATCTTCACAACCTCCTAACTAACTGAACATTATTCCAAACCAACAAGCCTTCAGAAGTGTCTGAATGCAAGAATCAGGTTCATATTAGATTAGAGCATCAACAGTAAAGCAGTTGTACACTACTGCAGCACTTGGTTAAACAAAGTTATTGTTGCTTGCAGACGTCGGGCCTGTAGTTGGCCGGTTACGTGAGAGTTTGCTCTGAGGGTCAAAGGTTTTATGGCAGATTAGGCGTGAGAAGTGTCATTCTTCCGGGCAAGTTCTTCCTGAACGCGACTTGGCCGGCTGCCCGAGACGTGGAAGCTCTGCGGGAGTCCGTCCGAAGTCGCACAGTGGCACTGACATCCATTATCCTTTTTTTGCTAAATATAAAAAATGTACATGCCATCCAAGCCGCCACCATGTCATGGCCTGTCCTGTGTTTCTGACTGCTTGCTTAGCGGTCACTAATTGATTACTCACAGTCATTGTTGGCGATGGCAGGCTCATTCTGCGCCTCGAATGCAGATCGCTCCAAGCCAAGCAGAATGCTCAGATGGAGAGCCAGTATACCGCTGTGGCCAGCCACTGAATCAATATCATGTCAGGCTGGCACTGGCCCTTCCTACATCCTACTAGACTTGCTAAATAAAGCCAAGGCAAGTCCTGCTAACATGAATAATGGTCTGAACCCAGTATTATAAATTCAGTTCTCACAGAATCTAATTATATACCAACACAGTTCTCAATTCATACACACGTCTTGTTTTATTTCTTTTACTTTGGCCCTCAGAATGTGGGACCACATACTTACTTTTTCAGAAACTAAGTCAGAACAATCCCTGCTAAAATGCAGTAACATTTGATGTGCCCTTGATATGAAGAATTTTCTTAAGTCATCATTTGGTATTTTCCTTTTCTAAAGAGAATTCTACACATTTTTTTAACATCTGCATATTTAAATATTAAATATGCATATTTAAATATTAAATATGCATATTTAAGTATTCAAATGGAACCAAAGCCATTCAGAACGGTTTGATGTGTTGCTACTGAGTCTGATCTGTTCACAGTGGGCGTAATAGAGGCCACTGGAGTCAAACATCCCTCACAGAAAGTTATTTCATAACATGAAGTGGGAGAACATTGTGTCCCCTGGTTAATTTCACCACCACTGGAAAGTTATTATGCTTCACTTCAGTGCTTTTGGAAAGAAATCTGATTGTTCAAACTTCCAAAAAGAATGCCATTCATTTATGAACTCATTTATTTATAGTATTTTTCTGCATCTCAATATGATACACCCACATAAATTGGATAATGGGAAAATTCCACCATTTTTCCCTAATTTGGACATAATTCCATTGTTTTGACAGGAATTTGTGCAGTGTAGGGGTGCATTAAAACTCAGATTTCTTTCCAGTATCGGTAAATTAATCAGGGGTCTGAGGAGTTTCTTGTGAAACGTCCCTCACAGAAAGTTATTTCATAACATGAAGTGCGAGAGCATTGTGTCCCCTGGTTACTTTCATCCAGTGAAGAGGTCAAAGTTTGTTAGTGTGATAACCAACTCACTGTTGACTTTATCAGATTTGATTATGAAGTTACCTGCAGTGCAGAGCCTGGTTGTTAGTGCCGCAGCGAGCAAGAGAAGCCCCAGCAATGCCATTCTGATGGATTCCACTCTAGAACACGTAAAGGTACTTTAAGGCATGATTCAAAGATCAGGGATAATCAGACTTAAAACAGATCAGTCAAGACATTCAACAGAAACAGTCAGAGAAGAGCCACACTTACCCCAGTCACTATAAGATTTCTTTGTGCAGACCATCAGAGGCCCCCTAAATTATAAAGCATGTACGAATGACCAGACGTCAGAAAGTATCCAATGGGAAAGAGTGGGAAGTTCTAGAAAGTGGAGGGAAAAGGATAGGGGCCTGAGGGGGGCGGTTGCAACCGTGGCAAATCCTCATGGATTTATGGCGAGGGTAGGTGGGTTTGGAGGAGCTCTAGACGAAGAAAAACAAGCATGTGATTTCTCAAGCCAGCGGATTTCACAAAGGCTGTGAAGCTGGAGAGGTAGCCCAACAGTACTAAACCAGCCCAAAAAGAGTGCAGTTAAGTGGATAAGGCACAAGAATTTCTACCAAGGCAAAAATAAGCCAGTGTCTTATTATGCAATGAGGGCATGTTTTTTGGGGGGGGTGGGGGTTGGGGGTAAGAGGTAGGGGTGTGGTTTGGATACTGTGGTGTGTCTCTATGGTAAAAGTGAAATGTAAAGACAGAATACCATCTTAATATCAACGTTACATGTTTTTGTTTACAGTTTTTAGACAATACTAACCAAACAAATGAAATGCACTTTGAAAATCTTTTATCCATGATGAAGCAAAGCCTCAGCTTATGGTGTGCTCTGATTCAGTATGTGAGTTCTCCATTGGCATTCATTATAGCACATAAAGTGGATTTATGTCTCTTCAGGGGGACCCCTCGACCAAGTCCAAAAAAAGGTTGGAGACCCCTACAACGACATTACCCCTCCTAAAGGGCGGCTGCGTTGGCTTCATGACGGGGCCCTGAAGGCTGAAGCTGAAGAATTGCTGTGATAAATACGAATCCAAAGGCGAGTCGCCATGCCTCCTGAATCTTAACGAAGCACACTTTTGTATGAGTGACAACAGCTTACAGTCTCTGTCACTCACTGGGCTGCGCCCGTCCCAGGATGGATTCGGGCCCTGCGGAAGGGCCCCTGGCCTCGCGTGTTTCGCAGGCAACCGTAACCATGCCAACCCGCAACTGAGGCACGTCTGGCCTTTTGTCCTTAACGCCAGTCACACAGGAAGACGAGTCGATCAAGGCGCTTTACTGACAGCACGCAGGGAGAGGGCAACAGCACTGAGCAATGAGCTAATACTTGTGACAACATTCCGCATGACAGTGACCACATTAGGTCAAAACTGGCAGCCTGAACGTGGTAAAAACAACACAGAGGCTTTTTATTGGTTTTTGGAGATGTAATTGGCCATCAAGTGAAGGGCAAGCCTTTAGTCTGGGACATTTTTTCCCAACAGGGGTTCTCTGTGCTGTGCCGGGAGGTTGAGAAGGGTGAGACTGGAGAAAAGGGAGTCTACTCAAGAAATTCAAAAGAGAACATAATAGCGCTGAGAAAGCAGCACTGCTTGGAACAGAGCTGTTGGACTTTCATCTGTGTTTGGCATAACTAAAGCAGGAGAATATGCATACATATACATGTCACTGCACTTTGATGCACACTCAAGGCTTAAATACAAAAAAAAGGTAATCGCTGTACTAGGACTTACCATGCCTATTAATAATGCATCCAATGTATCAATGTGGCTTAGGATCCCATCACAGACATTGTGCTTTCGTAGGTCAAAAACTCGAGTTTGCTTCAATTCCTCATTTCTGCTGCTGTTTTCAGGATTTGGGTGATGTGTGTCTTGATATTCTTATTGCTTTTCACATATTTGCAATTTAGAAATCCCTTTTGAAAATCAGCCAAGCAGAATGCTTGTTTCAAAATAAGGGTCTGTGCATAACAGGTCTCCAATAAGTAAAACAAATATGACCTTCCAAAAGTGGATACAGACTCCCCAAAAGCATTGAGGTGAACTTAACTTGAAAACAAAAGTAATGGCATGTAAAATTTCTATGGTCTAATATTTCATGCTCTAGTTAAAATTGTAGCTCAATTCAGTCATTCTTTAGACAGCTACACTCATACAAACTGGTCATAAAAATGTATACCTAAAAGCTAGATGGAGCATAGCTTTGAAATTTTACAAGGTTACATGAGTTCAATTTAAAAATGTCAATTTTTTATACTGGTACAGTAGTGGTCTTCAAATACACCCCCCACCAGCCCTAATTCTGTTTGGATTGTGAACAAGGTTGTACAACCTACCATTTGGTGAGTCAAGAGGTTTGGTATGAAAAATACAATGCCATTCAAAGTGTCGCTGATGGCATAAAACCTTGTGTCTCCAAAATGTAAACAGAAGAATGGAAAAAATGTACCATTGAATGTAAGTTTGTGGATTTTGAAGTATGTCGATTTGTTCTTGTTTTAATGCTCCAATCACTTGAATGAAGACTCAAGAACATTGAAAATATGACAAAAAGAAGGTGATTATAGGTTCTGCCTGATGTGCTCAGATGGAATGACTTCATTACCTGGAGGCTAAAGGGAAGGGGGTTAAAAAGAAGACACGTGAACATTCACTATCTATACACATATGCTTTTACTTATAAATTCTCTCAGATTCTTGCAAAGTTTTCTGGCAGGACAGTGCAAACATGACAGTACAAAGTGAGAGTGCTCTGTAGAAATGTATTTCCCTCATGTCGTGCGGCATTCAGGAACTATATTTGGGGACATTATCCAACATCATTCCTCAACCCTATCCGACAAGGACCTGCTTGAGACACGTCGACAGGCTGCGTGGCTGAAAATTTCAAACATAAATGAGAAACACCAAGAACTTTTACATTATCACTAACATGCAAGGAATTAAAAAAATGGGGAGCTACTATTTATTATACACAAGCCAGATGAAAATACTGTATACAGTACATACACTGAAATATTTGAAGCTTAAGCATAAGTGGTGAAAATGACCACTTGTCATTTCTTTTCCAGCTAAAAGAACATAAAAAATGAGGGTAAAGTAGAATGGGCATAATGAACTGGTGTGCATGTTCATTTGAGCTAATGCAAGGAATCTGAAAACGAACCTCAAAAAAACCCTAAAATATTCAGATACATCATTTAAAGAAACAATAAGTTAGTGTAGTAAATACATTCCATGCTTTTGTTATAAAAAATCTCTTGCACTATTATCAACACCAATAAGATACATTGGTATTTGATTAAGTAGTAGTAAACATGTCTAAGCATTTAAAGCAATGGAAATGAGAATTAACTCATCATATCTGTGTCTTGGTACTCTATTGCTACAGCAGACCGTTTCAACAAAAAGTGACAAAACGTCATATCACTTTGAGAATGATTCCATTTCACTGTTCCAGTTGACAATAAGTAGTGCATTTGGGGAACTATACTGAAAAGCTCTGGTTCTTTTAAGAGCATACACATATCCAACCTACAGTATCTCACACTAAGGCTATTAAACCTTTGCAATGTCCCACTCCTGCCTTCTATATCTTTTGAGACTGATGGATTACTTGAAATGTATAAAACGGTCATATTGCCAAATATGAAAGGTTTGTAGTAGTATTGTATATGACAACTGTCCAATACAAGTAAGACCTTTAGTGGGTTCTACGGTGACTGAACTAACAAGACTAAACAGATTCTCTCAGGAATTACATAAAAAAAACACATAGGACTCTTTTCTGAGAATCGAATGCCCACTACATTTGATGATTCGATACTTTATAGTACAATGTTAACATACAGAAAGTATGTCTGGTTCAGTGGTTCCCAATTCTAGACCTGGAGTAGCTTGTGTATTTTCTTGTCCTTGTTTTTCTAACAAACCTCATCAGGTCAGGAGGGGCTTGGTAATTAGCTAACCAGGTGAATCAGAGCGGGAAAAACACCAACAGTGTTTTCTCTAGGACCAGGATTGGGAACCACAGGCCTGGTGCTCCACAGGGCTACACAAGTGTCTTTTGGATTGTCCCCAAAGCCTTCAGCATGGCTCTTGCTCCATCAAAGCCGGAGCATGAAAAAGACTTCATTGTCTGGACTAAGGGGGCTCTGGTGGGGTGGGCCAGGTGGAAGCTGACTCAGAAGGTCCAGACTGGCACAGGGGCTGCCAGCCACACTACAGGCTCCCTCTGGGATGCCCCGCTCCTCAATAGGGCTCCCAGAAGGCCTAAGGAGACCTTGCAGTCGCTGCCTCTCCTGAGCCTGCCTGGCACGATTAGCAATGTAGCGAACCCGGCTCTGGCTGCGTGAGGAGCTCCGTCTCAACGGGGCCATCTCCTCTTCCTCTGCTTCATCAGATCCGGCCTCGGAGACATTGCGCTGGGATGTGAAATCACTGCTTGTCAGGGGTTCCACATCAGTCAGCTGCTTCAATCGCTCAGTCAGGTTATCCTGAGGCTCCTTCTTCTGTGCCCTCTGCTGGCGGGTGGGCCTGGTGATGAAGCTGCGGCTGATACTTCGGTACTTGCTGTCGAAGTTGCACACAATGTCATCGGAGGTGAGGTCACCCAGGCTCTTGGACTTGGAGCCATTGTCCACATCTTTGGATAATAAAGGAGCTGGCAATCTCTTGGCTGAAGCAGACGACTGCTTCAAGCCCTCAATGTACAGTCTGCTCCATGTGTGACGCCGCTGCATTAGCCGGTTAGCGTCATGCTCACTGGATAGAGGTCTAGGCTGGAGCTCGTCTGCCGGATCACACATTTCCCCATCATGCAGGTTGGGGTTGGACTTGCTCTTGCTGACACAGTTGGTTGTGGCTGAACGAGGACGGCTTACCCAGCCAGCCTTAGGGGCCTGACTGTCTGAGCAGTCCCGGGCAGCAGCTCGCAGGCAAGTCAGGCTCTTTCTGGCTAGGTTAGGCAAGGAGAGATCGATCACAGTGTCGTTGGAAGAGATGCTGGAGGAGGATGACACACTGTCCCGATGGCTGCCCGGATCCAGCTTGATCCAAAGGCGATCATTCATGGTTGCATCAGTAGACACCTCGGGCACCACCGATGGCTCTTCAGCCATCCTCACCTGCCCTACACTTTTGGTCCTTCGAATGGGAGTCCTGGGACCGGGTTGTGAGCCTCGTCCCACATCCCTGTCGAACAAAGCTTTCAGGGCCTGTACCCTCTGAGATGTGGCAGACTCTGTTGCAGTCTCTGTCGCTAAATTCCGTCCAGTCTTAACAACTACAGTTGTAGTGCCCTCTACTTTGTTTCTTTCAGAACTTACAGCCTCAATTTCTGCCTGCTCTGTCATAAGGGGCTTATTGCTCCCAATATCAATGTGATTCATGGACAGGGGAGAGTTGAAGAAGTCCCCCTCACTGCTTATGCTGCTGGGGAGACACTGGGCAGAAACAGGTAGCTGTAAAATATCCTCATTCGTTTTTACAGGGCTATGGTTTTCCTTCTTGGTGGTGGTTGTTATTGCTATGGATGGTGGACATGAACTGAGATCAGGGTGAAGTGGTGAGGTATCGGCTGGACTGCATGATGACATCAATGGAATTTTCTCCTGAAATTCTTCAGCAATGGATTCCAGGAGGTGCACAGAAGGAGTGGGTCTCTGCACTGTGGAATGGTCTGTAGGGACAAAACAAGAAGATGGTGCTGAAGACTTTAACACAACAGAATATATACCATTACTGTCATAATCAAACCATGTGTCAACCTTCTAATCAACTTTATCAGAGAAGGGGAAAATATGAACAACAAACAAATCAAAACACCTACATATCAAATATCAAATGTGTATCACAGCTCATATAACCAGCCAAAATGGACACAAACACAGATGTGTAGCAACATGCCATCATCATATCCAGGACTGTACTTTTTTGTTTGACTATTATAAATATCCAGGAAAACCCAGAATAATAAGAATAAATGATGTAAAATATAAAATGTAATATTCCTCTACAACCAGGATTGGGAATGTTAGCAAATATGTATGACATCACATGACATCATGCAGATGAGCAAAACCATCTTAATATGTTAAAAAAAGCAAAAGACAAGACATCCACCGGAGCAACATTCACAGGAAACACATGAGCACGGACGGCAGGTTTACCTGGCTTTGGTCAGCCCCTCAGTTTTGCACTAAGGAAAGAGAGCATGCAAGAAGGAAGGAACAAACAAGCCATTTAAACAAGGTACAGAAAACCAAAAGAGAGGTATTAAGAAACATAAAAACGGATTGGTGGATAGTCAAAGAGTACTGTTTTTAACAAATGGATTGATTCTACATTAGAGCAGAACTTACTGCTGGATCATGTATTTCAAGTGTTTCAAAGAACATGCAACAAATAGTTTTGAGTGGTTAAATTAGGGAGAGCACTACAGTAGAAAGCCCCTCTCTACAACAGTTTTTAATGCATAAAGCGATACTTAAATCCATACATACACAGTATTATTATGGGCACAGTATTATTGTCTGTTTTTCAAACATGCCAATAATAAAAAAGTAATATATCTGTAATTCATCAAATAAAACTTTGTCAAGATTATAACAGTAGCAAAACCATGAACTAGTAAAACATAACACTGCAGATGAGCTCATAGTTTTGCTATGCAGGAAATACACCCGGAGTAAAAACACTCCGGCTAAAAAATTGCTCCCCACGGGCAGGGGAACAACGGGGCTGCAAAAGCAGAACATGAGTAGAGGACAGGAACACCTCCCCACAACTTACATAACAGTTTTGCAACTGTACTAAGGCCAACATACTATTACTTCTGTGCAAATGAAGACAATGCAAATATGACGCTATTAACAGTATTCTAGTTCATACACTGTACTCCAACAAACGTAGTACATGCGACTGTGGGTAATTGTATCTGGGTGGCAGCTGCAGACACAGAGTCCAAAGGTGCATTTACCTCAATGAAATATCCTTTTCAGGTTCTACTAAGATTCGTTTGTTTTGCCTTGCTAAATAAAATCACACTATATTAAAAAAAAATTTACACTATAATAATCATAAAATGTTAAAGATCCATCATCAGTACTCTACTATGGGTCTAAAACACACTCTATTTGGGAGCACATGTAGCCAACAATAACAGTCTACCTACAGGGATCTACAAAAGTAAATTCCAGCAAGATTATCAGGGCCCAATATACTAAGGATTTTGCATTTATTTCAGATGCAAATCAGACTTCGCCAGAGTGATATGTTCTAGCCTGACACAAAAGCCTAAATGCACAGTTAGTGGTAGGTTTACCTCATGAAATGTAAAAAAGGGCTATTTTTCTCATAAATATGCAAGGAAGGGGGCCATGCAAAACATCGAAAGATCGCACAAAATGTAGGTGGAGATGAAAAGTGTGATACATTACCGTCAATTTACTACAATTTGAGCAATTTGTGGGGGCCGGTTTTGTATCAGGTTTTAGAGGGATACAAGAGCCTCGAGCATATGCCAAAATGGAGCTAAGCATCAGAATAACACAATTTAAACTCTCAAAATCATGTAAGTGTATCAAAGTGCAGTGTAGAATATACCATAGTCCATGCTGCTGTTTCATAAGTTGTGTTTTCTTACCCCCAGGGGAATTATTCCCCTGGAGAAGGTTTTGATGATAAAGGACTTATTTATTAGCATGTTGTGCATTGCTTGTGTGCTAGCTCATACTCAGTGTTGACATTGACATTTCCATCTTAAATTTATACAGTACAGATTAAGCCCACATCAGCGTCTCCTTTTAACACTCAAAGTGTACGCAAAATGTATTAGTAAAATCTGATTTCAACAAATAAAAATGGGGCAAAAACAGTCTAAAACCAATATTTTCTCTCCTGCATGTTCACATTTGCTGCTCTTTTGCTCGGTTTGCTCAGCCACTCTCCGGACACCCTCCTTCTGCAGGTTTTCCCCACCCACTTGTGGGTAGAGACTATCCTGAGTGTCATGTAACCAATATTAGTATAGGTACAATGTGTGATGGGACTTTAAATCAGTAAGTGACAAACTGTTTAGCCGTAACAATGACCAGAATTCAGATATATGTAAAGACATCCCGTAGTTTTGTCAGTGTTCAGTCTCAGTGTTCAGATTTTGCCTGGGTGGAGAAGTGATCCCAGTGTGTGACATGGAGTTTGGGGACCAAAGCATACAGCTGGAATCTGCTTAACAGGGGTTTTCTATTATAAGTTCAGAAGTCTACTTGAGCACTGGAATCAACAAATACTTAGGAAATACTCCAGGCAACTACTATGATCTTACCAGCGAAGAACAAAGGAGATTTACTGCGGATCTCTTCCATTTTTTGGGCAAAGAGTGCATTCATCTCCCTCTGCAATGTCCCCACTGCCCGCTTCCGATTGTCCATCACCTGTGTTGGAATCAGGGGAGGTAGGTCCAGACTGCACAGACTACTGCAGCTGCTCCAGTTGCTGTTGGAAAGGCTTTTACCATCATTTGCAGGGCTTATTTCCCTGCAGTGGCTGCCATAATTAGGTGGGGCTGAATCTTGCCTGCACAAGTTAGTTTTGCTGTCTGGAACAGGAGGAGCTGGGCTGGCGGGGGGCTGAAGGCGTCTGCGAGGTACGCTGCATGATCGAGCGTTTCTGGCCGAAGCGTCCTGAACAGGAGGGCGAGTTGGTGCGCCTAGTGTTTGCCTAGCTTTTGATCGAATCCTCGGCATTGGAATGGGCTTGGGTAATTGAACTATAGGCTCTGGATCAGGTTTGGGTGGTTTAGCCTGCTCAGGCTGAGCCAAGGGTTGATGTCTGTGGCTAGGCACTGGCAAGGCCTGCCGGGTGCTTGTAGAAGACGGAGCTGCCGTTTCTGGCCTGGAAGAGGCTGGCATGCACTGCGTGGGGTTGCCAGTTACTTTCCTCTCCAAGTCAGGACTCTCCTTTGTGCCAATCACACATTTGATGCAATTGGACGTCACCCCTATCCGACTCGAGCCGTTAACTGCAACACGTGCAAAAACTCCAGGCTTCTGCTCCAGGGGATCCTGCAACCTCAACCTGTTGGCTCTCCTCAGAGGCTCACTCATGGCACCCCTGTTATGGGATGGTTTGGCCCGCGGTTCAGGGCAGAAAAACTCAGCCTTACCTTTGCTGTTGTCCTGGTGGAGCTGCCCATTGGTGCCATGCTCCCACGGTTGCGCTGCCGAAGCTGCCGCTTCCCCATTGGTGTGGGCAGCAGGGCCCTCCTCCGACTCGCGCTCCTCACTGGCTCCTTCCGAACTACAGTCTTTGGTGTCGATGGAGATCTCGGGGAAGCCACGCTTGACTTTGGGCTGGCCCTTTGTGGGTGCGCTGGCCGTACGACGAAGCAGATGGGCGCCAAAGGGTTGTTTACGGCCGCGCAGCGCAGCAGCATGGCTGTCCAGAGAAGCCTGCTTTGGGTTTCTGTGAAACAGCCCTTTTATACCGCTGGCTGCCCGCACCTGAAACGGGAAAAGCAGCATGAGTCTCTAGAAACTTTCATCTCTGGGGAACAACAACAATTACCTTGAAATGGGTCCCTGAGGTAATTCTAGGGATAACCTAAAGTGAGAGTACAGAAAACAAGCAGGCAGTGATCTTTTTGCAAAATCTAAAAGACTAGTGACTTAAAGTGAACTTGAAATTAGTGGACACATGTAAGTCAAATGATAATCGTTTTGGAAATAGTCTTACTTTGATACAATTAAAAATCCAAAATTGCTCAAAGCTGTCAGGGACTAGTTAGAATGTCCTCATTCACATTGTTAGTTTGCATGTTTTCGTTAATTGTTTGTGATATCATTTCTGAGTGAATCTTTAGTTGGCATTTTGAGACACACTGTAGAAAACACCACACACACAACACAAGTGCATGACCCACTGATATGAACAAAACATCAGACATCACGCAATCCAATGCCCGTATGTGAACACACAACTAAGGTACACTGAAATGAAGATGGAGACCAGGGTGGAAATGTCATGAGGTACGGTGACTTGTGAGAAATGTGGATAAAAATGACACTGGGTCATCTGGTCTGCCTCAGACTGAAATGGATCACTTGATTCATTTAGCCTGGAATAATGATGTCAATATCTTACCATCTGCACATATGAAAGAGGGCATGTAAGTGCAATACATCCACTCTGCAAGGAACTGCACCCAATGTCATTTCATGAACCATGTCAAAGTAGATCCATATGAAATGTGATTACTGACCATCTCACTGGCAACTATCATACACATAAAGGAATACAAGGCAAGACTAGACAAACCAACAAATGCTCTGTGCATTGTGTTACTCGGCTTGTAGCTACAGGAATGTGTTAATCTATAGATGTAATACACATAATTCATACAAATTTAAGTTAAGAAAATCCCTGTCGAAAAATTACAAAAGCAAAGTACCTCAATTTTGGCCATTGTACATACCAGTGGACAACTACATACAATGCAACAACAGGCTAAACACACTCAAACACATAATTTACATAATAATTAAACATATAAGCGGATTCCAATCTGATACAACAGAATACAATAAAGAATACCTTGTAACTTCCTGCTCTTCATTGGCACAACAAAGCATCAGACTGTGACTGAATAACATCGTTGAACGTACTTTCTAATGTTACAGACCTGAGGACAATGCAACCATGCGCTTCAAGCTCTCTCAAATGGAATGCCTTGATATTGCTAGCAAGGCGTTCAAGGCTGTATTGCAAACTGAGAAGCCCCTGAGTTAAGTGAAATAAGAGGAGGCGTTGTCACCCCAGGAACGCAGTGTCTTCTGCTTTCCCACCCCACCAATTGCCTGCAGTAGAGAACAGGGACATTGGATCTGCTTAGGGGTCAAATGAGAATGCTGGCGAGGTATAGGCAGTCACAGTTATGTCACAACTCATTTTTGCATGAGTTGGCAAGGTTGAATGCTAGCACATGAGCCAGGCTTGGTTGCTCAATCGAGAAGGGGCGGGGCAGTGGAGTTTGGGGGGAGGGGTCATGTGGCACATGCAGGGTGCTGATTGCGTCTCACTACACCTGAAGTTTGAGTGACAGCGTCAGGGCTCCTAACACTTTCCTGCCTCTAAAGACAGCTTTTGGACTAAGCTGCTTGCACTGAAAGCAGAAAGAGAAATAGAGAAAGAGAGCAAGGAGTCAGAGACAGAGGGAGAGAGAGAGAGAGCTAGAGAGCAAGAAAGAGAGGAGGAGGAGGAGAGAGAGAGAGAGAGAGAGAGAGAGAGGAAGACTATACAAAGAGAAAACTACACAGAGACAAAGATATCTGTAATCATCAGGATAAAATGGAGACAATTTATGAAAAACGGCATGAAATAGTTTCAGCTTGGAATTGAATATAACCCTCAGTCTCTGATGATGTAGGCCAACCACATGTCACTAACGTTCAAAATAAGAAAAATTTATGATGAGTCAAAAAGCTATCTGTCAAAAAGTTAGGTTTATTTAAATTCTGAGTTAAATAGGAGGTCTGAGAATGTTTTTTCTAGGAACTATATGTTTTACGATATACTTTTCACTCCACAGCCTGGGGATGTCATGGATTTTCATAAAATGGACTTTCAAAAATTAAGTAAAAAGTTGTGATTTAACAATTTAATTCTTGCAATAAAGTGACATTATAACTGTGATCCAAGAATGAAAAGAATAGTCTGAAACATTAACTGGCTATTCATAAATCCAGCGTAACAGTTTATATTAGTGGAAATATATTCCACAAACAAATTAATATGTATGGTGGTATAATGAGTTCAGAATTGTCAGATGGATCAAAAGAAGCCTCCAAAATGGACTTTTTGTTGCCAAAATGAATAATTCATGTGTTTGAAATTTTGGAATAATATATAATATCTCAGTACGGACAGGTTTGCTTGAATGCTTTCATGGAAATCCATGGAGTGACCCATGGGCCCTGAGTTAGGTGCTATAGAGTGACCTACTTTTTTAGAGCAACACTGAAAGCCAGGGATATTTGGCCTGAAAAAAGACATGAACTTTCTGTTTTGCTTATGTCAAAGAATCTATTATGTAACAAAATTCCCCCAAAGATAAAAAGGAAAGGGCAAAGTATCCATGAATTAATGTATTAAAATACAATGAACATAAACAAAAAAAACTTTTGACAAAAATAAAAACAACAAAAAAAACCCAAAACAAACAAACTGTAAAAAACACTACCATATAAGAAGAACCGCGGTCAAACCTTCCTGTACTTCCCCAGGGGTTTCAGGTACCTACCTTACCAGTGATGTCATTCACAGCCACATGAACAAAGATAGAAGCCTCCTCCATCCCTTCTAAATACACATGACGATAACCTGCAGAACAAAACCATTCCCGCTGAAATGCATTGAGATCTACTTGTTTAAAAAGCAAGAGATTAACTGATTGTCATTAATGAAAAATAAATTCATTATCTATTTTGTAATATTAATACAGGTGAACGGTAAAGAAAGCATGGCATGTTTGAGTATTCTTAATCTGCACTAAAAACGAGATATAGTCTCAAAATTATGAGCATTTTTATATGTCCCAGTATTTTATAATGTATTTTATTGCAATATTGAATGCAGAAGCCTATTAATTCACGCAGGCCAAGGTAGCAACCATGAGAAGATACAGGTTATTGATCTCCTCTAATATATTTTTTTTTATTGAAGTGGACGACACTGACATCAAAAAAGACGTCCATTAGAAAGTACAGAAAAATGAACAACCAGTGAAGGTATGGAGGATACCTGGGATCATGCTGTTGAAGGCGATGGTCCTTTGGCCAATGAAATCCTGGCCTATTGGGTCATGATCCCAAACCAGAAAGCGAACAAGTGCAATGTCTGGCATGTGCACTGTGAAGACCAGGGTTTCTTCCCACATGGGGTTGAACCCTGAGGTAGGAGGAGAGAGACAATGGATGGAGAAAGACAGACAGAGGCAGAGGTAGAGAGACAGTGAGAGAGATAGAGAGAGAGGAAGATAGGGTGGCACAGAGAAAGAGAGAGATGGAGGGAGGAAAATCAGAGAGAGAGAGAGAGTGAGAGAGAGAGAGAAGTAGAAGAAGGATGATAAGAAGAGTTAAAAACTATTTTTCAGCAATCATGAATTGTTACGTTGGTTAGAACGCGAGTGACAACATTGTACGTAACACACATCTCCACACATCAGTAATAACTGGGCATAAGCAATACTGAGTATTTGTCTGGTGTGGCAGTTTCCCTCACCATTGTCGTCCACAACTCTGGTCTGCTCTTTACAGCAGTCTATTGGAAGGCCAATGATTTCAACCTCCACAAAAGGATCAATGATCTAAAGAGCACAAAACAAAGGAGGTTTCACAAGGTGCTTAACCTTCACATTACCAACACAGATTTAGGAAGACCCCAAAATAAGCGCTAATAACTATTTCGTCACCTCTCCTCGATCTCCCAGCATGGAATCTTTAGGTTTGGGCAGCTGTTGGCCACTGATGATCTTCAGCACCAGCTGTTTCCTCATCTGCCCAGGCATTGGGTCCTCCGACATAGGGTTAAAAGGAGCTGACAGTAGGAAAACATATACACAAGTCATTTTCCTCACGGTTTATTTAATGTGCAAGAACAAAATGGCTTTACTTGGGACAGGACCACGTTTTATATCTTTCTCTTTTGTTTCTGAAGAACACACACTGGACAGTTATTTTTCTACTCCCTTTAGGATGGCATCTTCCAGGATGGACTAAACTGTCCCGTCTTTACCAACTCATTGATAAATTAAAGAATACACTGACAGCAGCGAATATTTCAGTCGGGTGAAATTAATTTCACTTGATGCAACTGGAAAGCAGTTTGCTGAGCAATGCAGTCTATGGAGGTAGGAAAACTATTCCCTCAAAATACATGATTACGCAACACTAGCCTTAAAGAATCAGCCTCAACTCTGACCAGTAGCTTTGCTCCATCGAGTTCAACAGCCTGATGCTCTACATGACTGCTTCATCCCAAGATTGACCCCATAAATTACCCATGAATGTATGCACAGATATTCAGTACCACACACACACACACACACACACACACTCACACACTCACACACATATATATATATATATATGTATATATCTTACAAACATGATATAGCTTAGTTGTTTGCTTTGACTTCATCTCCTAAAGACTAAATCATACAAAAACTGCTATAAAAACAAACACACCTTCACACATGCATTTCGGTTTGATGACATAGCCACAGTTGCCGTTGCTGTAGAACTTTGCTCTGTTCAGCTGAAGGACTCGACCCTCAGACTGGTAGTTCAAAGCCACTGCATACACACACACACGCACACACACAACAAAGAATTGTATTAATATGTGGGAGCATCTCTTCATTCTCAGCTTATAAAACAACTATGATAAACACCACAAACTTGCAACTCAAAGTATTTCTGAATCAGTTTTCACATTTTGAAAGACATTATACTTTTGGTATATATCAAGCTTCAGGTTTGTTTGATACTCTTTTACAGCAACAGAAAAAAGATTGTATAATCTTCTGCGATCTTACAGCTTGTAAAACAGAACTTCCATAGAAACGAACAAATAAACTAACCTGGATAATCCTGGATCAGTTTTTCACTCCTGTTATATGTAAGGTTAGATCTCACAAGAGAGTGGATCGTGTCACATGCATGCCAAGCGTAGAGTCACTGCATGTTTCAAATATTCTAACAGCACACCTCTCACCTATTTTCCCTTGTACTGATTAATTTTCTCTACACTGTTGTTTGTGTCGATCCAATAGTGCATCTGAGTGTCTGTGGATGTTGGCAGCGGACAGTGGCGTACCCAGGTGGCTGCCAGAATTCCAAAACGGCTGCGGGTTGAAGTTGCTGGAGTCCACCCTGTAAGACGAGGGGTAGATGCGGGACAGCTGCCGCTGGTTGAAACGCACAAACTGTGCAGGCTTCTGCTGCATCATCTGGTGCGCCTTGGTCTCACTGAGCGAAGACACCAACCAGCTGCTGCCACCTGCAACATTCGGAAAGAATTTCAGTTAAAACATGGCTAGAAAAAGAAATGTATTTTGTAAAAGTAATCTGGCTCCTCATAGTCATGCATGAACACACCATAGCGCACAATGTAAACAAATGTGAAATTCTTTCTCTGCATGAACCCATTGAGCAAGTGGAGCAGAGGGCTGCCACCAGAGGGCGTCTCGTGTGGTGTGTGTGGCGATGGTACTTTGCTCAAGGGGACCTCAGTGATGTCACTAACAGTCCAGGGATACAAACCCACAACCTTCTGATCTCAAGGCCACAATCCAGCCCCATATTATCAACACTATCAACGTGATATTACCCCCGCCGCTTTTTTAACACTGTTAATGCAATGCACTACACATAGTACTGCAGGTGGAAGTGAAAGCGCATATTGTTCGCAACTATGATGGAATCTGCCATTAATACCCCCTCATTCAAATACAGCTTTTTAACGCAATACCTGAAACAGCCTATGCTGGACAGAAAAGGCAACAACAGAGGAACTGAAACCAATGATCAATGATTAATATCAACAATTGCTGGAGTCATAAAATGTTCTTAATGTTCAGCTTGAAGTTTGCACAGTAGTTTGAGTCCTAAGGAAAGTTTGTTCTGGTTGCACTGTATTACATCAGAAAACCAAATCAATTCCACACTGCGAAGGACGTTCAAGCCTTAAGCCTTTGCTTCTCACACTGGATTGAAGATTCTTATCATTATTGTTTTATAGACCGGGCACATAAGATGGATCATGTTATGCACTTCTGCCTTTTTTTTTTTTTTTGAAAAAACAATAACAAATAAAAAGGACTGTGTAATGAAATTTGCAGATCATGCTTTGCAGGTGTGTAACTTTTTAATCACATGTACAACTTTTAGGCTGTCAATTCTAAAGCGGGTTTTAAAGACAGTGATGAAATCTTCCTGAGTTCTCTCCTTACCTTGTGTCTCCAGGTCCTGCATGGCCACAGATTTCGTGTATTTCACCAGGTCAGACAGAGCCCTGGACAATTTCATGGTTTTCTTCCTTCTGCGGAAATAGTCACAGCAGGTAAACATCACACAAAACACACATACAGTGGGAGCATCCACACACACACACACACAAACACACACACACCCATACACACATACGCACAAACACACAAACACACACACACACACACACACACACACACACACACACATACGCACATACTCACAAACACACACACACACACACACACACACACACATACGTACATACTCACAAACACACACACACACACACACACACACACACACACACAATTGCAGAAACACAGAAACACACACATACACATACACATACACACCCATACGCACATACGCACAAACACACACACACATACGCACATACTCACAAACACACACACACACACACAAATGCAGAAACACAGAAAAACACACATACACATACACACATACTCACAAACACACACACACACACAAACACACACACACACACACAAATGCAGAAACACAGAAACACACACATACACATACACATACGCACAAACACACACACACACACATATGCACATACGAACAAACACACACACACACACACACAAACACACACACACCCATACGCACAAACACACAAACACACACACACATACGTACATACTCACAAACACACACACACACACACAAACACACACACACAAATGCCGACACACAGAAACACACACATACACATACACACACATTCGCACATACGCACAAACACACATACACACATACACACACACACACACACATACGCACAAACACACACACACACACACGCACATATGCACACACAAACACACACACGCACAAACACACAAACACACACACACACACACACACAAATGCAGAAACACACAAACAAACACACACACACACACACACACACATAATGTCTCAGTGAGAGATTATTTTCCTACCTGCTGTGATGTAAGGGAGCTTTGGAAGCACTGCTGGAGCTTTCCTGATCCGTGTCTGTGTCCTCAAAACTAGATGCCTTCTTCAGCTTACTGGTCTTTTTCTGCAGTGTTACGGATGTAGCAAAGGATCAACAACCCTGTGTGTGTATGTGTGTGTGTGTGTGTGTGCTTCAAAAAATCCCACAGACGAAGCAAAAATGTGTGTTTGTGTGTAAATGTACCTTGCGCTTAGAAAAGCTGCCCATGAAAGACCTGGCCAGGCGTTTGTTGCTGCTGGGGTTGGCCTCGTCACCTGTGTCCATCGCATCGTCTTCTTTCCCCTGGAAAGACAGCATAAATAATTCTATTCTCTCTAGTTGCAATTAAAAATAAATAAATAAATCACTCCCTGGGCCATATATGTCAACCAGGTCCACTTTCAATTCATTCACACAGTCCAATTTCACTTCAGTGTATTTTTTATGTAAACACAGTAACACACATCTACCTCTTCAGCTTGTAAAAGTTTTGTTCATTCAAGGCAAGTCAGAAAGGTCATTACAACCATACACACGAGTGTTTATAATACACTAACTGGACTGCCTACTACTGCTTTTAAAACATTTTTGGGCATTTTGCAGTGAAATTTGCACCAAACTAGTTGAAACTTTTTGATCCGAAGGTAATGAAGTGTTTTATAAAAGGGGATATGGTACTGGGACAAGAGTGAAAATATATATACACACACATATATACACAGGTCAGCTAGATTCAAGGCAATTTACACATATTTACTGCTAAACTCAGCAGCAAAACCAGCCAAGGGATTTTAAGGGACAAAGTGAGGTTGGACTTGTCATGTAATGATGAATTACGACTGGTTTTACAAAACCTTCTAAGTACTTGTATAAATACATACATACATACATATAAATACAGCATATATAATTTAACTATGTATGGAAAGATGAGTATAATAGTAGTGTACTTGCTCTAATTTATTTGTAGGTTCAAGTGGAGATTTGTTTTTGCCCTGTAAAGGACCTTATATGTGCAAATATAAAAGGTCGGTAAAGGCAAGGAGAAGCGAAACGTGTTGAGAATAAATACTGAGTGTAAATAGGTGTCTTGCATTAATGGTAATTTATTACCATTTTCTCTAACTGTGGCCAAAACTGTTGTGAATTTCTTGAGCTCTACAACACTTTGGCCTCTAGATGGCAGAAGCAGTCTGCAAACGTCTTAATCTGTTCCCTCAGTGTGTGTAGGCATTACTATTATTAGTTTTGGCCACACTGGTTGGCTCTAGACGAGTTGCATTCTGTGCTACAATTTTGACAGAGAAGACAAATAAGGTCGAATCATTCACCTAAAGGGTAGGAAGTCTCAAATCATTTTGCCAAACATGTTAGACTGCACGACAACACTTACAATTAGTGAAGGCTCACAACCGGCCTGATTAGGGCATTCATTAGACGTTTGATTACAGAGGACAACCAGAAAGAAGTGGAGGAGTGGAGGAGGAGAGAGAAGGATAAGGGTGAGGGTCAAGAGCCAAAAGCGGATGTGCCATTATACACAGAGTGATTGAGATTTTGAATATGTGTGAGTAAGAGAGTTCTGAGAGTCAAAACACTCACAACAGTGAAACTCAAAACAAAAGCCAGTATTACATTAGGACATTAGTCTTTTTTCAGACACATGGAAGACGTTTTTCTCCATGTCTCGGCTTTTGTGAGAAACAGTAAGAATGCCTGTTTTTAATACACTTGTTCAGTTTGATCTTTGCTACACTTGTAGCGTATGTTTAATTACAGATTAACACAACAAAAATGACTTCTAAACAAAAGTGACTTCTTAGTACAGTGACAACATCACTGTCGTTATTATCTGACTATACAACACAGATGTTGCTAAGTGAGATTGAGGAAGGGTCATGATTTTTAACTCTTCATTAAACATATGATTTAAAAAATCAATACATTCTTCAATACATTTTTCGCCTAAAAATATAGTTATGTTTCTTGTTTTTACCAGTATTACTACCAGTAGACTGGTTAAACTGTCACATTGAAAAAGAGCATGTTACAACCAGGAGCTGCAGGTTAAAGGTGTGCTGTAAGATTAGAAGAACGTGGCTTACTTTTGAGAGAAAATTCAGAAAAAAAACAAAGAAAAAAAACAATTTCCCACTGAAAGTGCTGAACTGGTGTGAGAAGTGAATGAATTGCTGTTCATTCTTTTTCATCACACAGTGCATTCAGCATGGCAGAACTAAGCACTGAAGAACAGGGAACAAATGAAAGCGATAATGTTTCCAACAAAACACCAAGTTTGTGTGTGTGTGTGTGTGTGTGTGTGTGTGCTGACTAGACTGAAAAAAAGATGAAACCTCAAGCATGTGCAGCTGCAGGTGTGGCAGGTACTTACACAGCGTCCCTTCACTTTCCTAACTGAAGGACCAAAATAACTACAAGCACTGTTCTGGGGGGTGGAGCAAAAAAACACATACAGTCACTCCTCATTATCATCTGCAAGCCTGCAGTGCCACGCACTTTTATCATAAGGATGCACAGTGTTTTCTGAACAGTATTTCTCCATGTGATGTCAACACGTCTTGGTAGCAGTGAGTCTGAACGCTGTGTTAATGACCCTGGAGGAAATTGGGAGCCACTAGTGTTTTCTGGATCATTAATCACACTACAACATGTTCAGGCTACAACAGCAATTATCTCCACTGGCGGCCCAAGGTGGATACCGATATGCCAGATAGGGGAACCGAATCATAGTTGCCGCAAGTCAGTAAAATCCCAAGGGGGAAAACAAATGACTCAGTCCTTGTTCTATTACAATCGTCGTTTTCTCTAATGGTTCTCTAGGGGTCTTTGGCAAAGATGAAGTCTTCCCTGAAAGAAACCCACACCCCAGTGGTATGGAAATTGTGCACCTTGGAATTCTGTTTTACAGCCTATAGGTGCAATTATCGCTTATAGAACTGTTCCAGTGTTTCAGATTTAAACACAAGTAGGCTGAGCATATTTTCCACCTTTAAGTCCCAGAAATGTCCAAGAGACCGATGTGAGAGAGGGGAGGACAGAGACGTGGAGAATAAAAAAAGAGTGTGAGGCAGCAAGACATGGAGAGTGAGGAGGATAGGGTGAGGGAGAGAGAGATAGAGAAATACATACAGAAAGATCGAAAGAGAAAGAAAAGGATGTATCAAGGCAAAAACAAAAGAGAAAGTGGGAATGAGCAAAGAATAAGCGGCGGCAAAAGTGGGAGACGGAGAGAGAAAGAGTAGAGAATGAATCAAGGGAAAAAATAAAAGAGAAAATGAAAAACAGAAAAGGAAAGAGAAAGAGAGAGAAAGTCAAGAGAGCGAGAGAGGGAGTAAGAGAGAGAAAGAGAAGAAAAAGAGAGATAAGAGGGTACACTGTAGGTGTGAAGGATTTCACTGCCACACCTTGATGTCTGTTTTCTCCTTGTTTTGGCCGGATGAAGGCAGGGCTGCGATAGTGAAGCTGTCCGGATCCTCGCGGTCTCTGATCTTCGACTCCTTCATCAGACTGTCCAACTTCTTCTTCGCCACGTTCTCAACCTGCTTTCTATTCATTGATGTCTGAGGAGAGAAAGATAGAGTGGGTAGAGAGAGAGAGAGAGAGAGGGAGGGAGAGAGAGAGAGAGAGAGAGA
>JBBMFX010000016.1:3221937-3235889 GCA_037832545.1 Rhabdalestes septentrionalis | reverse complement strand
TGTGTGAAAATTGTGTGAACATTGTGCTAAATGATGAAAAAATGACACCTCTAAATTTGTGAAGCTGTTTTTACAAATGGCGCCCCATATATATGTGCGATTAAATGTGATTAATTAGATTGAATAATCGCCACATTAAAATTTTTATCGCTTGACAGCACTAGTTTTAATATAAATGATCAACCACAGTGCCTTACTTTTTAAATAAGGTAATCACATACCCAGGCAGGTCATTTTAAAGTTGTCATCTTGTCTGTTCCCCCAAAATACTGAATGAAACCCATTATAATGAAGAGAATGAATCCAAATATTTAAATACCTACTGATGTGCAGGTTTAAATAAAAGTATTCTTCAAAAAATGAAAATGATCAATGTCACAAATGATCCAATGATTTTGAACAGTAGTTTAAATGTCAGTATACGTGAAGTGCTTACACTGAGGTCTTTAACACGTCTGCAAAGGAGCTACACAACTCACGGTAAATATAATGGATGTTTCTTTAGTCTACTCTGCTCAGTCACACAGAACCAGGCCGAAACCTGCTGTCTAAACTGACAAACCACGAATGACTAATGGCCAGGAGGTTGTGGCTTGGACAACCACCCACTAGTGTCTGAATAAAAGGAGTCAGATTTTTTTGGAGACGCTGGTGGGTAAAGCTGTGACATGTTTGGGCCTGAGGGCCACACGACTAGACATGTTGGCAAACACGGCACCTGGCTGCAGGTAACATGTAGTGGGACAGCAAATGGGAAACCACCTAAAAGCCCCATCCCCCCAACTCACAGTGTGGGGCCTCTGCTAGAAGAAAAAACAAAAAGACAAACATGTCTGATGTGAAACCCACCGATTCCCCTTCTGGGTAAAAAAAAAAACCCATCATATTTATTCTGAGCTAATATTACAACCCTCACAGTTCAGAGCCTTTCCTCAGCAGATTAATTACGCTAGATGTATTTACTGCATATAAGAAGAGTCTGTTCTAGGAGCACACTTGCTGGTCTACTGAGCTCAAGCCGCTCTAACAGCACACATTTCTGCTTTATTAGTCAAAATCAGAGGAACTGTTTATATAAACAAACACACTCAGGTTTTGTTCAGATTTCATATTGTGTGTGTGTAGATATATTCACTGCTCATGGATATTTGTTGCACATATACAAAAGGCATGTTGTTCTGGTCTACAGAATTTAACTGTACAGCATGAAAAAAAAACTAATTCTTCCAAGATTTGAGCACAAACCAATGAACTGAAATGCTAATATGTATTAGTGCACCATACATACTGACTTTTCATATACTATAGATACGCATTGTTTTTAGATCTGTCTTGAAAATAATCATACACTTTTCTTAGAGAACACAATCTGATCTAAACAGACAATAGGAAAGAAACATTTTTAAATATATATGTATTTATTTTTTATATTTTCAAACCAAAGAAGCCAGAAATCTTTTGAGGATACACTGCATGCACATATAATTTTCACTTTTGAATTCATTATTTGTGGTTTAAGCAGTTTACACACAAAGGTTTTCATGAGGAACAGACCGACAGACTTGGTCCATGTTGTTTTGTTTAATGCGCGTTAATGGAAAAGTAATTTGAACTGTTCCAAACTGAAAGGCAGTATTTTCAGATGGTGCAAAAATGGTATTCTGAGCCACAACCAATGGAAGTAGCTGATCTCCATTGACATTACCTGACAAAGACTGGAAAAGCTTTAAAAGCTTTGGGTTTCCTCTTCTTTTCTGTAGCAAGCTTGAAACCCACAAGTGGAAAGCAAACTGCTGTTTTTTTGTTTTTTTTAACCAGGTGAGCCTTCGGCTTTGAGGGAAAGTCAGAAAGTACAGGGCAACACAAAGATCCCTGTTTGAACTTTACCCCCATCTGTCTCCGTTTTAAATCTGCCTCTAAGAGAGAGACAAAAGCTTTTGTGCGCCAGACTGAATGGGCTGCTGACAGGCACCATAGCTAGCATGCAAATGTTTGTTAATTCCTTATCACCTGTGTTGCTGTTTCAAAGCACAGAAGTCACTCCAGGGCCTGTATTGCAGAGAGTAATACTTTTGTGAGCACAGTGTAAAATGCACTGGGAATTAAGCTGCTCTTCTGTATTTGAATAAGTACTTTGCTGCCTGTCAATGATATGAAGGATCTTCTTCTTTGAACCTATCGTGTGTATCGGCCATAACTGAAGGATGCATTGTGTGTTAGTGATGTCTTTGAGCATTGTGGTTTTATAGCTTTGCCCTTCCCCTTCAGCCCTTCAGCTCTTATAATGCAGCATCCAGCACAAAACAGCTGTAGACTGTCTCCGGATTCAGTTTTTAACGAGGTGCAACAGAAGGGGTGATTTGTGTCATCTTATTATTTCTGCTATAAACATCTGTGGACAAATCGATTTCCCAGAGCAGTCTAAATCAAATGGGAAAAATGGGCAATGTCCCCATCATCTGGATTTGAGATGCCTTAAAAGCAGCAAATGATTGGTGTTTTTCCATACTGCCCTATAACAACAACAATAAGAGGAAGAATACAGACACACATACACACGTTCAAAACTGTGGGATGTACAGGTGTTGTATGTAGATTCCCCATATCCATGAAATATCGCATGGGAAAAAAATAAGCATATTCATCTTCCAACACCCCATTAGTGCAAAAATGGCCTGTTTCTCTCAAATCCCTAGCAATAAGGCAACAAGATGCGCCACAATTATGACAGCCAGGCGAGATGTGCTGTTTATGAAATATGCAGAATTGCCTCTTGTTCTCTTTAAAGACTTTTCTAATGTCCTTTCATGGAGTATTTGCTAAGCTGCATTATTCACACTCCCAACATCTGCAATTTGTATTTTCTACCTAATATTCAGGGATAGATGGCTGCTGCTTCTTATGCACTGGATAGCTTTAGTACAAATGCTCTTAGAGCTGGAGCATGGAGTACTTATCCCCCGTTTGAAGCCATTATCATTCAGCAAATCTCTGCCGGCAAGATTATATGTATGGCATTGGAAGATAAGAGGTTGCTTGAAATGCTTGAGAAAAAAGTCACGTTTAAAGGAAAATGCCCTTTATTCTGCCTCTGAATGCAAAAGAGTGAAGATCTAGTTTAATACAAAAAGTCACACAAGAAGATGGTTCCTGGCAAGCCTACAAGTCACCAGCTGGCAACCTGGCGGTCCTCTGTAACTCAGAGAGTTGCTCGTTGGCACACGGAGCGTCGGACACAATGGGCCTTTTCATTACCTTTCAACCCTGCGGTTCGTGTTGCATCTCACAATGCAGCCCCCAACACAGAGTGTTTTTCAGCTTTGGACTGTTTCTGAGCTAGATTTTCAGCCAGGTGCTCAGAAAACAGGTAAAACGCTTCAAACTGAGGCTCTCCGCAACACCTGATGAACCTCACCCGGCAGGGAAGTGAGTAAAGATTTGAACAAACAGTGAAACACATTGTAAATGTTGGAAATGACACAAATGAAGGGGTGTTCCCTGTCTAAGTACATGGGTTAACATCTAATTTATGGGCGCCTGATTCACTGTTTAGCCTGAAGCAGAGGACGAGTTCCACCAGACAGACACAGTTCCACTCTGTTCAGAACAGTTCACACTAACCAGACCCTGACAGCATGCAGAGACCGAAAGAGGTCAGAAGAAAAACTTCTCAATCGCGGCGGCTCCGGCTCACCTGAAGCTTCTTCTTTTAGCGTTTGTTTCAAGTCTCTTGGGTGAGGGGTGTCATGTTTCTCTGCATTGAAGCCCCTTAGGTGGAAAACCTGACCCAATCTAGGAAAACGATCCCAGCTCCACAAATCAAACTAAACCAGGGTACGCATTTTATCCGCAGCAATTCCTGGCAACGTCTCAAGTTCCTCAGCGTTCTTCAGAAAAAAAACAAAAGTTATTGTGGAGTATCACATTACCTTTGGGAGTGACTGGAACCACTCCCGTGCAAGCAGAAGCTGGTGGATCCCAGACTTCCAATAGCGATACTAAGGTCCCTTAGACAGTTCTACCTGTGGATCTTTTCCATTCGCTTTGCTTTCCTCTTTTCCACACATATGCACCGGCGCAGACATGCCGTCCCACGCTCCAGGTGAAGGAAGCTGATGATGTCATCTGTAATCCCTTTGTCCATAGTGGGTGTTCCCATATGGGGCAACAGCTCTCCCTGCGTCAACCCAGGACAAGTAAGGGCAAGGGAGACTTCGCGGGAATAGGAAGGCAGTGGGGTGGGGTGGAGAAGGTGGGAGCACATAGTAAACCATGTGCAAAAGTGATCATTGGGGATGGTTGGTCAATTGGAACTACAACATCTTCCAACAAGTTCTCTGCAGAGCTTGTTCTAATCTTTCATATCTGACATTCCATTTGATTTTCATATTCCCTTCCCTCCACCTCTTCAGAGAACAGAACCAGACTAACATCACTGTAACACAACTCATTCAGCTAATCACCTACTTGTTGCACAGAATGTTTGTGTCAGCATAAACAGGGTCATTTGGGTACTTGCTCTTAGATGTGGTTTCTTTTCTTTGGGAAAGGACTGGAGATGATCTCCTAATTACAGATAAAGAACGCAGCAGGTCAAAGTGATTTGGATACCATGATAAAGCCCACAGTGCCCTGTCTAGAGCACTGGAGCATTTGTAAGTGACTCAAAAGAGCAAAGTCCTGCCTGTACTAACATATGATTTTTATGGCACTGTCATGGAAAACAGGCTTCCCATTCCAGAGCACATCGATTCAACCATAGTTTGATCATCGAGCATTACTTTCATACTATTTTTACGGTTGGTTTTGCAAAAAACCATGTCACTGCATGTCGTACCATGTGTGATGGTGTATGTGACAAATAAAATCTTAATCTGAAGCCAGTGGAAGAAGATTTCTAGTTTGTTTTTATGATTTCCTGATAGGCACCACTGATATCTATTCAAATGATGGGAAAAGGTCATATCTCTGCGATATTATAACGTTCTATAAAGTCAAAATAATGACTTTTTGCCCAAATCACTCCCATTGATTCCATGCGTAGATGTGTACATAAGGCTCTGACTTGAACTAGTTTTTAACCTAATGAACATAGTTAAAAACTGAAGGGTTTGTCTCAACTTGCATTGGTGTCTCATCCAGATGTCCTCCCTCAATATTTGCACAAAACACCAACAAGAATTTTTTATCCTACCTCAGTGAGACGAAGACTCATTTGTTTCTGAGCTGATCCCGTTGCTATTGCTTTCCCCAGCTGCCCTGTACACCATCTAACTCCAGCTTGCAAGAAGTCACATGTATCTCTGAGTCTGAGAAAAAAAGGACTGCCCCTCCTCAAGTGTAAACAGTGTCCACACTTCCTTTACTGCCATAAGGAGTAAATAGGCTCCTGCAAGTCTTTAATCAAACAAGGCCTGCCCCCTGAAGTTGAAATCTGGTGACCAGCCTGAAGTATGAATTTTTAACTGACTGGAACATGAAAGGGACTTTTTTTGCTTCTTCACTTTTATAGTGCTGTCCAATGTTGGTGTACTAAGGGAACAAAGAAACAGGTTCTGCAGGCTAGGATTTGAGGCCACCTTTGGAGGAGAGAGTGATGTAATCTATTGTGCACTAAGCGAGAGAAAGAAAAAGATATATGTCAAAATCAATGAAGATATTTGTGCAGATAAAACACTGAAGGCAGTGATCAATTGAATTGACAGGAAACAACGCAAATTAGATCAGTTGCATCATGTATCATTGCAAGAACATCGCATGAAGCTAAAGAATATTTACAACTCACAAGTACTGAAACTAATCTCACTGGTTATTTCTCCACTTGATCCCAAGCATTATACAATGCCGTTTCATACAAATGCTGCAGGTGTTGTCGTTTAGAGTAAGAAATTGATCAAAATACTAAGTACGAACTTTAACAAAGTATGGCATTTGCTAATCAAATGAAACAAAGAGGTAAACAGAACGGAAAAGTTGAATAAATCAAACACATACTGGTCCTGTCTAAAGTCCACACTCCCCCTACTTACTCCGTTAGAACCGACCAATGGGAAGCCTGCTGGAACTCACGTGGCCTGAATGCGGAAGATAAAGTAGTGTGGATAATGTGGGTAGTCTGTGAAAAAACAGAGTTTAACGGGTTAATCTTTGTATGTAACTACGAATTTGTGTGCTGAAGTTGGTTAAATGTCGATATTCTTTTAAACTGAGGGAGTTTTCCGAGTGGGTCACTGCAGGCTTGATGTTTCCCTCCTAGCGCGATATGTTTACAGGCTACAGCGAGGCGTGGAGCAGTCACCGTGCACGAGAAATGTGGAAAAGTATCCTACTTTATTAAAGCATTAAAATTCCGTAATGCCTTTGGTAGACGCCAACCAACCGCAACTGATTCGTTCCTCTCAAAAGGACGAATACTATCAAGGCATCCTTAGAAATAACGCCAACGAAGCTTTCCAGGCGATCGCTGGTGAGTATCACTCCTGAATGACAAATACGCTGTACGGACAAAAGTTTGGGGACAGACTTCTTAATTATTGAATTAAGTATAACAAGACATTTAGACAATGCCATATTTTCAGCTTTTAACACAATTTGAAGAAGAGCCTTTTCTATCCCCGCATGTATGTGCCCCAGTGCACAAAGCAAGCTCCATAAAAACATGGCTGGGTGAGTCCAGTGTGGAAGAATTTGACTGACCCGCACAGAATTATGACCTCAACCCCATCCAACACAGTTGGGATGAACTGAAACAGAGATCGTAAGCCAGGCGTTCTGACCAAACATCAGTGTCTGGCCTAATTAACGCTTTACAGAATGAATGGTTACAAATTCCCACTAAAACTCCAAAATAATTTGGAAATCCTTTTAAGAGTGGAGGCTGTTATAGCTGCAGAGGTGGACCAGCTACATGCTAACGTCTATGTAAAAGTCTCTGTTAGTTTAATGGTCAAATGTCCCAGTAATTTTGTTCTTTAGTGTACTGTGACCTGTTCTGAATACAGGGAGTTGTTGCACCTTACTAAAGTGCGCTTTTCTTCTTTCATTTAGGTTCGAAGCGGTGGCTACAGTGGAGAAAAGAGCTTGAACTGCTGTCAGACTTCACCTACTTTGCACTAACAACTCTCTCCGGTAATACCAGTTAGAGACACCAACTTTGAACTTACATGTTCTGGCCAATTTATTTAGTATACCTTCCGTATTAACGCACTCTAGTGGTTTACGGCATTGTAGCTGCATATTAGCGGGTCACTGCTGGGTGGAAAATGCCCCCAAAAATTGTAAATCTGGTTAGAAAGACCACTGGAAAACTGCAACTGATAGAAAAAGATTAGGCACACTTACTTACACACTTATTTACTTTTCTGTACCGAGTAACACATATGGAATTGTGTAGAATCTTTAAAAAATTGTTCCGAAAATGCAGGTGTGCCTGAGTGATACTTGTACCAGTGCAACACATTACTATTAGACTAAGGAAACTTAATCACATAATGAAAATGAACCAAAATATTGTCTGGGCAGGGGTGGTCTTTCAAAATTGATGGATGGGATGGAGGAGGAATCTTGTTGAAATAGATGGGAAACATTATGTAACTGTAAACATAAATCATATCTACATGGTGTAAAAGTGCAGACACAAGTTGGATCTACCTTCTATAACAGCAAAGTCAGTCTCTAATTGTTACCCACATGTGGTGGTTCCTCCACAGGATACCAGACATTGGGCGAGGAGTATGTCAGCATTGTCCAGGTTGACCCGACGAAACGTAGGATTCCATCTCGAGCACGTAGGGGGACCCTCATTCTCTTCCACACTTTTGTACCATATTTACTGGACAAGCTGCTGGTCTGTCTAGAGCATGAGTTGGAGGCTGAGGTGCTGGACTCCCAGAATGCCCAGCGAGAGATCACATTAACCTGGAACCCAATGTCTTATGTAAAGGCATGGATACGCAAGGCTGTGGGAATGCTGAACGAGCATCAGAGGAAACGTTTAAAACCTGTGATATTTGGAGTGCAACAGGGAATCACTATCTTGCACAGGTTGCATGTGGCACTGTTCTATATTAGAGGTTCCTTTTATCATCTGTCAAAAAGGACTGCAGGCATCAGCTATGTAAGTGAAGAATCTATTCTTACCAATTATTGGCAACAAACATACAGTCCATATTAGAATTCAATTGTGTCTTTAATGTAAGAAAGGAAATTACTAGTAAAGTAACTGGTTATAATGACAGCTTTTTCCATACTTGCACAACAGTATATGTAATTAACAGAATAATGGCTTTATTGCACATTTTAATAACATGCTGAAATATGGTGTGCTGTTAAGTGGATCAAGTGTATGCTGTTACAGTATTTTTTTTGTTTTATTTTTTTGTTAGATGGGTTTCTGAATTAATGAATAATGCTTTTTTTCCTTAGCTTAGAGTGCAGCATATGGCAGGCGATGACGGCATCATCCGTAAGAGCTATCAGCTTTTAGGAGCTGTCTCGCTACTGCAGCTGGCCATCACCCTGACACTACAGTTTAACAACCTGAGACAGAGACAGCGCGCCAGGCAGGAGTGGAAACAACACAGGAACCTTCCCTCAAGGTGGGAACCTGCTCACACAATTGTTCAGTTCCTCTAAGAAGCAAATGCTCGATCCACCCTCAGTCTTCCCCAGTGTGCCCAAAGATTTCCTCTTTAGGTTTGTGCTGGAGCAATGAGGCTAGTGTAGAGGCTACTTGTACATTAGCAGTACACTTCATGTTTAATACAATTGGTTCAAGTCAAAAATGGACAAAAGTACAGGTACAATTCAGGGATCCAGATGGCAGGCAATGCTTTTAGCCATTCAACTTGATTTTGTTACCCAGTGTCAGAAACCACGAAAGTAAGGAAGTAAATTTAATTCAGATGTGAGTTGAAGCAAGTGTTTGATTTAGGATTGCCATTTGCACAATTCTATTTGATGGTAGTAAATGTGTAGTCTCGTAGCTCCAGTGCAGAACTACAGAAGGAAACTTCAAATACAAAAATACATCTTGGTTTCTCAACCACACTTTAGATAAATACATAATTTTTTAAAAATTCTGCTCTGACACACACTTCAAAGGAAAATGATGCTGCTGCAATGCAGCGTTAATATGGCTGCATCCAAAATTGCATGTATGAAAGTATTTGGACACTAGCTTATGACTTGTATCTAGGTGTTTTATTTTAGGAGGTGTGGGTTGAAACCGTGACCACCGAACATGCCCAAAGAGCAAAATGCTAAAAGGCTCAACATTTGAATGACTGTAAAAAATGACTGTCTGATGAATGTCATGTTTATTATTCTATACAGTGATTTTCACATTAAAATGACCCCCTATTCCAAACATGGCCCTCAGGCAAACTGCTGCCGTTTTCTACTTAAACTCACATTTTGAAGTGGCCAGCTGTATTAACATGGAGGCTGTGATTGCTTATGTGTGGCATTTTTCTATTTCTGCACAGTCCACAAGTCCGATCTCCGTCCTCTCGAGCTTCCCGCTGTATCTTGTGCTTAGAGGAGCGGAGGCATCCCACCACGACCCCCTGTGGCCACCTCTTCTGCTGGGAATGTATCACAGAATGGTGTAACACTAAGGTAACTCATTTGAATGTGAATAAACAAATTATCCCAAGGCACTCTATATGTAGTGCATAGGGTATATACCTTGCTCTTTGCATTTTTAAAAAATTCACTTATCATCCATATTCATGGGATTGCAGTGCTTATAATTTTATTTCTTTATGCAGATGGAGTGTCCACTATGCCGAGAGAAATTCCAGCCTCACCGGCTGGTTTATCTGAGAGGCTATAAGTAGATGAAGCCCCACAATGAATTCCTTCACAGTATTAATTTGCTTATCTCTTGCAAGAGCTGCAGAAATGAAATGAGTTTAGAATTCTAAATGAATTGTGTATAAACTGAGAAAATAAATGTTTATTACTTTTTAATATAAATGTGTGATTCAGTTACTGTATTGGCACATTAGACACCAAAGACACATCTTGTTTCATTTCACTACACTGAAGAAGACGAGGTGTCCATTAACGGTGTAAATGGGAGAGAGCATAAAAGGATAAGGGGCAGAATAATAAATTGCAGGCAGTGACCCTGTGTTGCGATTGAGTAAATATGGAATAGTCTAACAGCTTTGGCTCCTGACTAGAGAACAAAACATTCCCTAGTCATGCTCCACCACCTCAATTAATGTGAGATTCCTTAAGATGTCTGTAAATTTAAGAACAAACCAAAGGGCGTGAATAAGATCATAAAAGGCTGTGTTTGCTTGCGATCGAATAGAATAGCCCAGCTAGTCAGATCTCTTAACTATTTCTGTCCGGTTTGAACACTGGTGAGCTTTCTTATTTGTTTTTCAGCTTCTTCACTTGATAGGTACACGGTAGGCTTACCCACAAAGCACTGGTACCTCAGCACGCTCACACTGCACACACAAATGATCCTGTTTAAGGGTTCTTTTTGGATCCTTTTGTCAGCCTTTTAATACACAAGCATTTGATGTTGTGGTGCCTGCCTGTCAGAGGTTACATTTATTTAATATGAGTGGAAAATCCAGATATGTTTACTCGTCTAGCAGTGTCAAAGTGGCGCCAGTTCCTTGAGTTCAGCGAAGGCTGTTGTGGCTCCACCCAGAGGGAGCAGTAGTACAGTAATCTGGATAAGCTGCTTAACTAGCTCCATGTGTCTCAGTTTGCTGTGGTCGGGCACTAAAACTGATACGGTCCATTCAATGGGAAACCCTGGCTTCCAGCTAATGTTTTTCATTTTCTTAAAGGTAAGTGTTTTGAATATTCAACATTTACCCTATTGTGATATAAAATGATGAGACTAGGCTTGGCTATTCTCCTGCATCAGCTCATTTCCAATTTAATCATTTCTTCTAGATCATGCATCCATCCCAATGAGACGTTTAGATAGCGGTCTTTCTTCCTGTACCATGATAGATCTATGGGTGCATAACAGGAATGGGTGTATCAAGAGAATATTGCTGGAATGTCTGTATGTATTAACTGGTAAAGACACCTAAATGACCATGTCTTCCAAGTATTTCAACATTGAAAATGAGGACGTATGGAGTAGTTCTTACTACACCGAGCAGAAAAAGCATTCTAATGCGGTCTCGGAAGATGTGAGAGTTTGTAAATCTGTAGGGAGAGTTAAAGATGCTAGGTTCTCTCACCATGTCATCACAGATACTTCACATGCACTAGCAGCAGACGGTGGTGGCTCATTGTTGTCCGCAGTCTCAGTGGTGGACAGGCCTGTCGAAACTTGTGCACACAATATTAATGTTGAAAAAACACACCAAAAAGAGCCCTTTGCATTTCAAAAGCAAGCTCGAAGCCTCTCCACCTTTCAGAATCTCATTGAGTCTTCATGGATGTCCGCCTGTCTGCACCGCTCGATTTTAGCCCTTGGCATCAAAGAGGTAGTTGCTTTTGCAAAGCCTCAAGCTTCTGGATTTTCCACATCTGACACGATGCTCGGCTCTCCCAAGATACCTCTTCCCTTTGGAGGGCCACCGCATAACTCTCTTCCCCTTGGCGGCCTCATGCATGCACAAGAAATACGTGAGCTGCAACTCACTAACAAAATGTTCCAAGTTAGCAACGTCCCCGGTGCTCTACCAGTGGAAAACAATATGGGTCATGCACACCTTTACAGAGGAGGGCTCTCAGGGCCCATCTGCACATCAGAGCCGGGTTCAAATGAGGAGAGGCATGCTACAAGGCTGGCAGGAGCCCACAAATTGGCCTTACATGGACAAGCCAACAAAACTACCGTTGGACACGGGGAGTCTCTGCTGGAAAGACTTCAAATGAAAGAGAACTTGAGTCAGATGGACCCCGAGGGCTGCCGTACTTCTCAATACAAAAACTGGGCTCAGAGAGAGCCAAGGCAGGTTGATGCTGTCAGAAGATCAGATGGAAATCAGACAGGTGAGGCAAGTAGAGGGACAGCACAATGGGGTTTGGACTGCCACAGGCTTCCGTTTGATCAAGGATGTTCTCCACTGTCTAAAAGCAAAGACACATTCCAAGCAAGTAGCAGGCATGGCCGTGGACCACTTCCCAGTGGGGTCCCACCAAAACAAGATCCATTTTCTTCCCCAGATCAGGTTGGTTAATGAGTTTTTCTTTGGTTTACCTACAGGACCAGATCGTTGTAGAGTAATCTGACGTGTCATTTGAGAGCCTGATTCAAATGTCTTACCGGGTCTTTAATCTTGTTTCAGCAGCTTCATAAAACCCTTCAGATGTGCCTTTTCACTACTGATGAGAAGTTAGCAGACAGGTGAAGATTCAGCTTTTTCACTCCACTGAACAATGCTATTGAACCGTTTTTTTTGTGATTCAACAGTATCGGAATTTGCATTTGTAAACGCTACAATGTTTTGGTTTCAGAAACTCGTTTATAAGGGGATTACACTGACTTTTCCCATTCTCTGCACATAAAATTTAAAGGTTTAAATGAAGTGTGCCTCAGTGGAACTTTATGTGAAATGCTCTTACTGAACTTACAACAGAGAGCTTAAAGTCTCCCTACAGCCAAATTACAGGATCTTCTTGTGAAACTTTGTGGTTCTGTTTATTGGCCTTCTCAGTATCTGGATTGCAGAGGTGCACCAATGCCAGGAAAATGGCAAATAGAAATTGCAAATGTTTGCATCATTTTTCACATGATGCCTGAATTAGACCTCACACCCCTGCAGAGATTGAGATGGACATCATTATAAAAAGCAGACTGACAAAAGATAACACTTGGATCTCACACAATTATGGTACTTGGAAATTAATATTCTGTGTTTGTTTCTGAATAATGATTCCTGTATGAATAATTTATTCTGGTACTGGGTAATAAAATACTCAGTTCGTAATGATAAATACACGTTCTTTCAGACATTTAGAATCATTTTCATCATGTTTTTAAAAAATCTACAACAGGAACCTCCATATAATTTAGACTAACACAGAATAACATCTGATTCAAGGCATTATGAGGCACACTGCAAATATGAGGCAGACTATAATTGTAAGGCGTCTGAAACTTCGAAAAAATGTTCATGCATTTTTAATAGCTTTATAGCTTTCTAGGAAATATTTGAAAGCCAAATATTAGAAAGCAGCACATTGTGAGGTATTGTATGCATTTCTCTGTGACAATATCTGTTTGAAACAGTTAAAAATATTTCCAAATCTTTAGATGTAATATACACATGCAAGTTTAATCATTCACTCGTCTGCGGCCCTGATCTCTGCATGCAGGTTCCAAGCTCTGTACAGGTTCCGCCTGCTGCTGCGGTGCTTTAGAAGATGGAGTGCTGGACTCTGTTCCCTTAGTAAAGCCCGGCTTTATTACCAGAGGAGGATTCTCAGCGAAGCCCTGTTTGCTCTCCAGCGGGCCGTTCTGCTTCATCGTGCTCAGGCAGACACTACGGAGGGGAGACAGAATGCACTGATGCTAGCACGGGCTTTTCACCGGGTGAGGATAAAGATATTTGAGGGGTCTTGAGTAGAAGTGTTTCTGAACCTGGGGGATCATTTTGATGCTTTGTGGGCTGGTTGTCAGAAAAAAGCACATTATGTGTTTAATTCTGAGAATGAGATTTTTCCCCAGAATCTCCCACATTGGGGACATCATGTTGTCATTAAATAGCCCCTAAAATCGCCCACACCACTGATATCATGCAGTCATTACTGTAAGCTATAGAGTGGCTGTGTTAGACTTAGTCTGCATGTTGGCTATATGGAATCATACCACCTTCATTATCCCCAAAATGTGCATTTTGCTTGATTTTGAATGAACAGTACAATGTGTGTGTGTGTGTGTGTGTTTATTTGTCTGTGTGTGTGTGTATATATATATATATATATATATATGTTAGAGCTGTAGCGATACACTAATGATACAC